>JACXGJ010008072.1:0-28254 GCA_016801105.1 Esox niger | reverse complement strand
CACCCCGTTCCCCATGTGGTGGGCAAATGGCACCCCGTTCCCCATGTGGTGGGCAAATGGCACCCCGTTCCCCATGTGGTGGGCAAATGGCACCCCGTTCCCCATGTGGTGGGCAAATGGCACCCCGTTCCCCATGTGGTGGGCAAATAGCACCCCATTCCATTCCACACTTTTGAGGGAAAGGAAGTTAAGAAGTAGTGTACCAGGTAGGAGAAAGGGTGCTATTGAAGAGTCGGGGGCGTACCTCGATCAGGGAGCCAATCCCAGCAGGAATCAGGACCAGGAGGCTGGTCTGCTCGTCAAACAGGTACATGAAAATCACAATGGTGCTGAAACATCTCCACAGCACTGAAATAAACACAAACCAGGTGAAAACCCCACCAACGCCATTGGTTCCATATACGGACCACACACACACACACACACACACACACACACACACACACACACACACACACACACACACACACACACACGCGCGCTTCACAGTCAGAGAGGACAGGCAAATTGGAACCCTAAAGAAATTCCTGACATCATACAAACATGAACCTAAACTTTGCTTGTTGTACTCCCTGGTTCCATGAAAAGCATGCATATTATCCAAACCATATCAGTGCACTTGCAATGTTGTGTTTAAAGGCTCTGAGCCAAATGGTCACGCTCATCATATTAAACCACAACTGACATTGCAGAAATTCTGTTGAATTGTATTTCAACTACTCTTTTGTGTGTGCGTTCCTGATTTACAATCTTAATCAGGACCAAAGGTACTCACTGCAATAGCAAAACAACAAAGGAGTATTATAATCCAATATATTATTTTTGAAGTGACACATGCATGAAATATTTTCTAAGCAAATTGAAAAGGAAAGCAATACTTTTTTTTACTCCAAATAACTTCCTGAGTTAATTAACGTGAATCAGAATGTAAATTATCCCTACCAGCTTCCTAGTGAGATGGGAGTTCAACACACCTGCTTTGCTGGACATTCCCATCATGCTTTTCTTCTGCTTCCAGAAGCTGATGTCATTTTTGAAGGCCAGGAAATCAAAGAGAAGCTGCAAAAAAAAATGCAATAATGAAATGTCCTTTATTGCACTTGACATTTGCATATATGCAGTAGTAACATTTCACACTCTTACGTGGAATGCAGCTACAAAGAAGGTTAAGGCTAAGAAGTACAGGTTGGTGTCCACGAATATGCCCTTGATTTCATCAGCATCTTTCTCCGTAAAGCCTGAAGATCACAACAAACAAAACAAATCACTAACAAACTCAATGTAAACTAAAGATCAGTCAACTGATCAAAAGCAATCACCTCTATAGAAGCTGATGAATTCCCCCCCCCATATAAGCTGTTGGTATATATTTTCATGGACCTCCTCACCAAACTGCTGAAGCGAGTAAACAGCATCCTGCATGTGAATCCAGAAGCGAAGTTTTCCAAGAGAAATGGTGTCGTAGGAGATGGTGAGAGGGAGTTCAGTTCTGGTGCTGTTGATCTCAATCAAGTCCTTGACCCGGTTGCTCAGCTCGTCCACAAACAGCAGTGGAAGATACATCATCTTTTTCCCGTTCTGATATCTGGAACCGTTCAACAATCAAAGGGAAATACATCAATGATTGAATAAAAGCCCTTCAGTGTCTAGCTCTTTGTGTAGGATACATGTACATTTTACATTGCATCATGTGTGCTAAGTGGTGTGTGTGTGCTATTACACTCTCAAGAAGCGGTGCACGTCACTAGGCAGGAAGTCCTTGTCAAAAACAAATTCCTCTGACACCACATTGAGCGTGAGTCGGGAGCGCCAGTGAGACACGGGTCTTTCCACAGCAGTATCGCCTCCTTTAGCCCTGAGTTTCTGCTGCTCCGGCTGTTCTGGGCACAATGCCCACACCCCACCACACAGAAAGAACAATAAGGGCACTGATCAAAACAGTACAATCAACACAGAGCAAATACTTGAAATGTAACGAACCGCACGAAAAATAAAAAGCTATACGGGGTGATTCAAAATTAACGAATCCATGGCAAACAACCAATTGACATCTTCGGGGATAAACTACAGATTGTTCAGTTTTCTGACCTGCGGATATGACCTGGAAACCTTTCGGTTGGTGTTAAGATGCTCTAACTGCTACCTGCCAGCTCGTTTTTCAAATAGAGCTTTTCTGAGTCTGGTACGTGTTGTCTTTGTTTTAAGTAGCACCAACTCCACCTTACAGAGCACTACTAACCAGAACATTTACTTGTGCACTGAAAAGGAAACAGCGTAAAATTTGAAACAATTGTTGTGTGGTGTAATTGCAGTCTGACCTGTGGTGATTCCTCCCCAGAGATCAGGCTGACCTCTGCAGGTTTTGGGATCATGTAGGTGGTAAGCTGGGCTACCAGGTGAACCTGCTTCTGGTCCTGCCATGGAGAAACTCCGGCCTGGTGCACAAACGCCAAGGCATACAGTGTCCCATTGTTCCGGGTTTTCTTCGGGATGGACACATTTACTGTCCTTTAAGAAAAAGAAAACAGACAAATGTAACTATCATTTTGCAGGTCAAACAGGTGCCTGTAGTCTGTTCAATGTTGATCATTAACTAGGGATTTGGGCATATCGCCCATCTGGACCGGAATGACCTGCTAACAGGAAGTACAAGTTGGTCTCTAAATGGGTACATGCAAATACCCCGAAATTATACTGTCTAGCAAAACGTTTTAACAGATGATTATCGTGACAATTCCAACTGTCTGACTGCATATATAGTCAAATCTTGTCAGACAGAAGTTTAACCTTTCAAACTTGGAATCCACATCGAAGTCCTCCTCCTTGTAAATGAGCGTGTGTCCACTATCAGCGTTGGGTCGCAAGGCGGTATAGACACTCAGCTGGGTATGAAGAACACATAACAGCATTACAAATGTTCAACGACAAGACTTGCATTCCATGGAGCTAGTTTGCAATGAAGGCATACCAACCTGTAGTCGAGGTTTTCCTGACAAATATGGTTTGATGCAGTTTTCGAATTTCGGATTCTCGCAGGGCTTGGTGTAAACGATGCCATACATCACCCAGCAAGTGTGCAATACATACACTACGAACACCCCGACTATGAGCGTCGTGAAAGAAGTCTTCTGAAACATGCTGCCGGTTCCGTCTAGGTACAATAGTCTCGCGTCAAATACTCAAGGTGCCAGGCAGACACTGCAGCGACGCTATCGTTCTCTGCCACACGCGAAAACGAAAGATAATTTACCTAAGGAAGATTAACGTCGGCTGATGAACTGCTCATGCTGTAACGTTAGCATGGCTTGCGGACGGGACATTGTGCGGTGACAGCTGTCTGTAGGTGCTAGGCTAACCATAGCTAGCTATCGTTGACCAGTCAGTATACGTTTCTTCATCTCTTCAAATGTAATGTTTATATGTACATCCTTATATATTCCAAATAATTTTGGACGTCACTTTGCTCCAAGAAATTGCAAAAACATGGCTACTTTAGCGAAAAGCGTTGATCTGTCAGTTAGCTAACTTCCGTGATGCATTTCCTGGGTAGAATGTTTATGGAGATATCAAACTGCGGCTGCGCATATTTTCAATTTGCATACCAGCTGAAAGCATAGCCACTAGGTGTCCTCCCCGCTCCATTAATTACAGCCGACAGGTAATTATAATTTTCGTTTTTTGGCTGAACTGTAAATACTGTCAGCACCAGGTCAACGTCCAAAATAGAACAGTATTTTTCTTTTTTTGCTGTACGATATTTAAGCGAATGTATGTGTTTCGCATTGTGTGTTTGTAGTGCACACTGTAAGTGTTGCTGCTAATGTAACACCGATGTGAAAAACAAATTTAATACGGCTAAGATGTGACAGGAAGCATTGCTGCTTATAGTTTGACAAACGCGCGAAAAGGCATTAGAAATTGTAAATCTTTTTTAATCTGAAAGGAGGTGTTGCGATTTTAAAATGACTTCCCGTATTTATAATTTCAAGACTGCAAATGTATATTAGTTATAATTTAAAGAGGCAGTCTGGAACTTTTGCAAATAACGGTTGAATTTTTTTTGCTGGATTTTAATATGTTGTTTATGTTTGCTTAGATCTGCACAATTACTCATACCTCAGTTACGCAATTAGACTTTAGATAGCGAGTGATGTTGATAATATAGAGCACATATCAGTCCATGAATTGGATTGTACACAATTTTCAGGGACATTTTTTGTCTCGACAGCACCACTTTTACAAACAGTGGCCAAAAATCCTGGAATGCACCATTTAGTGCACGTATATAACTGGCTTTGAGTGAGTCATTGTAAATCTGCATAGCTATCTGAGTATAGGTGTGGGAGAGAGTGGAGTGGCATGGGTAGCACAAGAGCAGTGTGTTCAAGAACTGGGAGGATCAAGAGCAGCCTAATTTGACGTATTTGTTTGCCACTCCAGATCGATTGTTTGCCACTCCTGTCTCTACCAACCATAAACTAAATCTGACATGTCTAACAGATTAAACTCAAATGTTACAAGAAAGTAGGAAACATCAAAGAGTTAATTAAACATCATTGCTCATGATGTGTTCTTTATCTTCCAACCACTGGTCATGATCCTCCCATCGCTCATGATCTGTTCATGATCCTACCACCACTGTTCATGATCCTCCCATCATTGCTCATGATCTGTTCATGATCTTCCCACCACTGTTCATGATCCTCCCATCATTGCTCATGATCTGTTCATGATCCTACCACCACTGTTCATGATCCTCCCATCATTGCTCATGATCTGTTCATGATCCTCCCACCACTGTTCATGATCCTCCCATCATTGCTCATGATCTGTTCATGATCCTCCCACCACTGTTCATGATCCTCCCATCATTGCTCATGGTCTGTTCATGATCCTCCCACCATTCCTCATGAACCTCTTCTCCATAATCTGTTGACTCCATTTATCAGACACACTCCAGCTATGACGTTTCCCTTAATTGCTTGAAGAGGCATATCTGTAAAAAATATGCATACATTTTATTTCAGGGCTGGGTTTGTTATAAATGTTGATTCAAACTGTTAAATGCTTAAAGATGCTTACTGGTACTTTTGCGATGAGCGAACGATCACATTATGAATCGTTAATATCGTTATCCATATTACAAAAGCTTATTTGTCCGATGTCAATGGTGAATTTCACAGCTGCAATTTAAATAATTATATTAAGTTATTAGCTCAAACAGTCAATTATATTTATTTTATAGAGCTTTTTTATGTCAGCAATTGTCACAAATTTCTTGTATAGACACCTAGCCTAAAACACCAAAGAACACGCAGTATGATATTTATACATAGCGGCTGCCGCCTAAATCGCTTTTTTGTCCCTGAGTTGTGACTGTGCAAACAGCCTTCAGTCCAACAAACATCAACAAGACTGTGATCACCACATCAACCCACCTCCAAATTTAACTGTTAACTAAACAGCTCTTCTATACTTCACCCAAAAGATCTCCATGCATCTAGATTGACACATATACTGTCAATTTGTAAATGTGTACTGCAACATAACCACTCATATCCCATTCTCATTTGCTCAACACCAATTGTATATAATTATAAAAACAGTGTGTATATTTGTGTATAATGCACCTATATTTTGTCTAACACAAGCGGAAATTCTGGGTATTTGTACATTTATGGAAAGTGTATTCTGATCCTACAGAACACCAGATAAAATAGAGCAAGCTTTGCTTAGATCAAACAGGATATCAGATATGGCAGGATGATAGCTTGCTGATAAAAGAAGAATAGCCTATTTGATGTCAAATGTGTGCATGACCAAATATTAAGTCTAGAATCCAACACAGATTCACAGAAATGTTCAAATGGCATGTCAGAAATGCTCAACATGTCAGCATTGTTTAACCATTTAGTTGCATTTCTTGACAGGTAAGTTGTTAGTCAAGGGACTAGCATGTCTCTTAACATAAATTGTTCCCACTGATCACATAACTTACATTAGCTAGATAAACATTCTAACAAAAGCTACTTAAACTGTATTTCAGTGGGCTAGTTTTAGTTATTTCTTTGCTAAGTGTTGATATTAAATTAACAGCCCCATCACTAGTGCAATAATTAGCATTAGTAATCCAGATCTGTCTATGGAAGGTGGAACCTAAATGAGAGTTTTTGTGTTGGAAAAGTATATGTTAAAATGTTTTTTATCCAAGGGGCGGGTGGGTAGACATTGCTAAGAAATACGTTGTGATCTGCATGAGAGGTTTGGTGAATGGTCAGTCTGAGGCCGCTGTCTAGCTGTGAGATCTAAGTATCCAGACATACAGTAGTCTTCTATAATTTTCATGATCATTGTCAGACAATCTTTCAGCATTATACAGCAGGAGAAAAGATGTAATTCACTTGAAGGTTTTACTGCTTTCACCATGAAACAAAAATACTGGAGTGTTTCTATGTGTGTGTGTGTTTGTGGGTACGTGTATGCTTGTGTGTGTGTGTTTGTGTACGTTTGTGTTCGTGTTCTTGTGTGTGTTTGTATTTGTTTCTTTATGCTGCAGCATGCCCCATAAAGGTTTTTGGCTCGTTTGTGTGGAAACAGCATGGCTGTTCCAGAGAAAAATTGCCACGCTGAAAAGATGGAGTAGAGAAAGATAGAGTCGCAATGGATAAGTGAGGATGGAAAAAGCAGAGCAGGGTAGGAATGAAGACCACATTGTGCCCACTTTATTGATTTTCTGTTTAAAAACACTCATTTGGAGGCCAAGAGCAGAAGCAGGAGGATTCTTCTTGAATGAACAAACACCCTTGGGAGAGAATGTAATGCCTTCTTAAAGGCACTTAACCTGAAAGGGAAACAAACAAAGCAACAGTGATGCACCCCCCTCCCCTCGCCCCAGGTCAACCCATGTATTTGTGTAAATCTCATACATTATTCCTCCCAGTTTTGTCAAAACTGAGCCAGTGGTGTCTGAAATATTTTGTGGGCTATTGAGAGTCATATCCCTGAAAACTTGGGCCCAATTGTGTCACCGAAACATAGTCAAACGCGTAAAGAGATATAAACAGAAAAGTTAAAATGTCACTCAGACATTCTTAACTTCTTTATAAGAAACCTTGAGGATCACAGTGGTGTTAACCGCTCTCCATAGCCACTTTTCATTCAATGGTATTGTGTCAATTGTTTAGTGTCATCCACATAGCAAGGATGTGAGACACCGTGTAAGGACATGACAGAGCCAAAGGAACAAATGCATGAAGAAGGATTGGAACTGAGCCCTGGGGAACACCAATAGTAAGTGGCTATGTGGCAGACACAGGTCCTCTAGATATCCCCTGGTAGGATGCAATCCAAGAATGTGCTGAGCTGCCCAGACTAGAGTGTAGTTTCATGGTTCAGTGTCAAAGGCAGCGAATGGATCTAGGAGAATGAGAGATGATCTACTAGTTCTGTTTGATTCAAAGCCCAGACTGTTTTAAGTGGGCCTGAAAGCATGTCAATGGCATGAACTCTTTTTGACACACAGTGACAACATGAACCGCATGAAATTCAGCTGCATTCAATTTATGATATTTAACACACAATGACAACATGACAATCTTTGTAATATTTTCTGAAAAGCTATCACAGAGATGTGGTCATTTTCACATGTCAATACTTTCTTGGAATAATGTAGTTGTGATGCTTCCATGGCAATGTAGAGTAAAGGGGAATATGACACAATGTGACACAATGAGGCAGAGATATCACCAAAAAAAGGACATTTGAGGTTTGTGAAACCACTGCTCTATGGTATACACAGACTCGGGCATTATTAACCAAATGTCATGACTTCAGGTCAAACCAGCTTTCAGTCCAACCTCCAAACCTTGCGCCACCATTTGGCACCAATGTAATATCGTAAATGCCAGATCTCTGTTACAAGACGCAAGATTCACCCAAATGTAGTCCCAATTGGGACAGCAGTGTCCCCAGAAAATGCATTAAATGCATGCTTCTACGTACGTACGCACACAGACGATCCACAATCCACTCCCCCATTTCGTTCAGGGGGACAGCATCGGCCAAAGAAAGCTTGCAGTTGACACATCATCTCTATTTGCCATCAGTTTCCACATATGACAAATCGGTCCGTCCTTTTGCAAAATATTAAGCAGACCTATTTCTCTAACAGCAAATGATTGCCTCTGAGCAGATAGCAGACTTAGAGATGTGGAAGAGACAGCTATGGCTGGATTGTCATTACACAGTGTACAATTACAGTAAATTGAACTGAAAGTTGTCATGAAAAAAATAATAATATATATATATTTTACACAGATAAATATTGAGTTACCAGATACACAGACACAAATGCACGTCGCTTCATGTCCACACCCAAGCTTCACCCTAGCCATAGACCTCTGAAGGAGCACCGCCCCTCTTCACCTACGCTTCCATCCGTTGTTATAAACTCGATAAAAACTGTTTGGCGCCCTTCCATTGTCCTTTGTGCTTAATGACATTAGCACCTTATCTCATCAGGAGGTTTAATGTAAAGGGTGTAATGTGTGGGCACATCCATTTTCATCATATTACCTTTAGGGTGTGGTGGTGGTGCTGGTGGGGCTTCAGTGTTGGGGAACACATGAATTTCCATTACATCTCGCTGACAACGGAATTGCTTTTCTTTTAATTGAATGGCGTCATAACTCTCACATGAGGAGGGCAGGCTTCAGCGGAGGAATCTGGCAAGCATTCATTCTCATATGGCGCCCACAATGTCTGACCAGAATGAAGCATCCATCACGTCCCGGAGACAGGAGACACTTGGGCTCCACAATGCGGAAAGTAAGGTGACCTTGACTGAGGAAGAACAATGGAAGGGAAACTTCAAAGCAGCAGATCCTCCTCTTCTTTTTTTCTTCTTAATCTATTGAACTCTTCCCTACAAAGCGCTGTCGTTTAGATTGCCCTTTGCCTTCACGGATGCTCGCTTTCCCTCCCCTATAAGCCAAGGTGTACTTTCCCCGGGTCTGCGTCCCTCTCTACCTCTTTCTCAAATAGTGCTGTCGTCAGCGCTGAAGTTGAAACGAGACGGTGTCTCCACACGGCTGGTGGGAATCTCATCAAGGCCGGAGCACATAGCAGATGCCCGAGCCGAGAAGAACTGTGGAGACATCTGTAGCTGCTTCTCCTGTGTAATCATGAGTGGATTTGCAATCTGTATTTTCAGGGGAAGATAAACAAAACAGTATGGAAGATACGGGGCTGGACCCACGTACAGGGGAGACTGGGGTCTGGTTTGGAAGCAAAAGGAATGGCTGGTGAAAAATTATAAAAACAAGGATGTCAGCTGTATTTCTTTATACATAAAAAAAATGTTTATGCAACTTTTTATCCCTTGCCCACTCCAGATCGGAGCTGTTGACAACTGTAGCAAGATTTCCTCATTAGTATTCAGAAAATCCCTTCTGACAGTGCCTCCTTTCACCCTGGGTGATGCATTCATCCAAGGCTTGAACCAAATCTGCAGTGGACAGCTTGGTGCTAGAGCCTTAGTTATCCCAGTGCCACCTGGGAGTATCTGTTGTATTTCTAGAAGGAAAAAACCCATAATCAAGACAGATGATATGGCTAATGATGATGGAATGAAAACAGATAACAACAGTGAAGCGTATTGATCCTCCATGTTTATTAACTCCTGTTTAAATTATCGTCTTGCCATCAGAATATCTCCCAACTACACACTTGTCTACCTTCTTGATTTACCTGGTGTTTTAAGAGCCGTGGCTAGAGACAGGGACCACGCACATGAATGCTCGGCTGGCTATCCATCTCTGGTCCCAATACATCAGACTTTACACCAACTATCCATAGCAGACATTATTATTACATTGCTCTGTCACATACACTCATTCAGGCTGAGTGAAGATGAATTGTTCCATCAATTTGTCTTCTCATCCACTTTTTTTCTCATTACCATCGCCTATGTTTTTTCTATTGGGTCAATACTTCTTCCCCCCCTCTCTCTTCTCTGCCATCATTTCCTCCGATGACCACGCCATTCTAGTGCCATTTGATAAAAAGAACAAAATAAATCTGTCTTCTATTCAGGAGCCACATCAAAGACTTTGGGCGTCAGCTGGAAGAGCATGGTGGCAAAACAAGGCGATTACTTCAGTGTTTGATCATGGAGACTGCTTGGAAGGTTGTCCAAACGCAGAACCCTCAACCCTTGACTCAGAAATTGTAACGTCTGTGATTAGATTGGAACTTCAACACTTCCAATTTACAACATTGACTGTTTTACTTCAACACGACTACTTCCTTTTGAAGATGTATTGTGCTTATGAGATCAAGTCCAGTACATAGGCAGTATGGTGGCATTTGGCTTCTGAAAAGCTTTTTCATGTGCACCGCATACCCTTCACTTTAGTTACTTCCTGACAAAGGCTGCCAAAACATGCTTGCTTTTGCAAAAACCACCCCCAAAAACATTATACACTACTACCTACCATGGAGACCATACAGTCCCCTCCAAAAGTATTGGAACTGCAAGGCTAATTCCTTTGTTTTTAATGGTCACTGAAGTTATTTGGGTTTAAGAGCAAAAGATGAGTATGAGACCAGAGTTCAGAATTTCAGCTTTCATTTCCTGGTTTTCACATCTAGATGTGTAAAACAACTTAGGACATAATGCCGTTTGTTATAGACCACAGCATTTTTAGGTGAGCAAAAGTAAATCGAACACATAATCTTAAAGTAAATAACATTTAATATTTGGTGGCATAACCCTGGCTTGCAATAACTGCCTTAAGCCTGTGACTCATCGACATCACCAAACTGTTGCATTCTTCATTTGTGATGCCATTCCAGGCTTTTACCGCAGCTTCTTTCAGTTCTTGATTGTTTCGGGGTGTTTCTCCCTTCAGTCTCCTCTTAAGGAGGTGAAATGCATGCTCTATTGGGTTTTAAGGTCAGGTGATTGACTTGGCCAGTCTAAAACCTTCTACTTTTTCAACTGATGAAGTCCTTTGTTTTGTTGGCAGTGTGCATTGGGTCATTGTCCTGCTGCATGATAAACTTCCTCCCAATTATTTTCAATGCATTTCTCCATAAATTGGCACACAAAATGTTTCTGTACTCTTCTGAATTCATTCTGCTACTACCATCATCAGTTACATCATCAATAAATATTAATGAGCCTGTTCCAGAAGCAGCCATGCATGCCCAAGCCATGACATTATCTCCACCATGCTTCACAGATGAGCTTGTATGCTTCGGATCATAAGTAGTTCCTTTCTTTCTCCACACTTTGGCCTTTCCATCACTTTGGTAGAGATTAATGTCTCATTAGTCCATAAGATTGTGTTTCAGAACATCTCTGTACTTCTTTGGAAATTGCAATCTGGCTTTACTGCTGATGAGTGGTTTGCATCTTGTGGTGTGGCTTCTATATTTCTGCTCTCTTGAGTCTTCTTCGAACAGTGGATTGTGATACCTTCAACCCTGCACTGTGGAGGTCGTTGGTGATGTCACTTACTGATGTTTTGGGGTTTTCTCACAATATTTCTGTCATCAACTACTGTTGTTTACCTTGGGCGACCTGTTCAACATCTGTTGCTCAGTACACCAGTAGCTTCTTTCTTTTTCAGGAAATTCGAAATTGTTGTGCTTGCTATGCCCAATTTTCCTTCTTTTCTCAGCTTGACAATGACTTGCTTTTCTCCCATAGACAGCTCTCTGGTCTTCAGGCTGGTTTATCCTCTTTAACAAGAAAAGCAGTGTTTATAGGTTTAAACTATGGATGGAAACTTAGACTAATCATGCAGAGCAATTTAATGTTGGAACTATCAACCTAAAAGGCAAAAAGAAACATCTGTCAGTCACATGTTCCAATAGTTTTGCTCACTTGAAAAATGGGTGTGTTCAAACAAAGGGTGGTATGTCCTGAGTTGTTTAACACATCTAGATCTGAATAAATGAAAGCTGAAATTCTGAACTCTTGTCTCATACTCATCTTTTGATCTTAAACCCAAATGTCTTCAGTGAACAACAAATACAAAGGAATTTGCCATGCCGTTCTAATACTTTTGGAGGGGAATTTATGTATATCCATGCCATTGGTGCTGTCACCAAGGTATCCTGGGCCCCCTCGCTGATAGACTACATTAAACTGATTATGATCAGTGGGCCCTGCGAACCAGGGACCTGTGAATCATACTCACCTTTATCGCGTTAGCTACGGCCCAGAGCGCTATCATAACATCTGTTTCAGCCTGGGCAGTGTCATTAAAGTTTTTCTCTATTGCTTCAGCACTTTTGTCTGAGCAGAATTCATGTAATCAAAAAGTGCAAACACGTGGGTTCAAACTCAAAAACTGTTGGCAAAAAATACATATTTGGTTTGCCAAAGACATTCATAATTTGATGCAAGTACTTGATTTTGTGTCATGTATTTAATGTTCTGAGAGTGAGTGTTTAATGAACGTACCGATGTAACATGTCTTGAATGTATCCGAATGCTTGGATTCATTTAATGTCGCCATGGTAATGTTTACAGAGTGTCTTTATTTACAATATTTATCCTGTTCCCACACACGCATCTGTTGAATGGCTTCAAGCCCGAGGCACACTGGGGCGTTTGGCGAGGTGCTAATTGCTCTGGCGTCTGAGCGCAAACCAAATGCCTATAATGTGCTGGACACTTTAAGCATGTACTCATGTTGTATATTGAGGGGTGTACGTTGGACGGGGTTGAGGTGTATAGTTTGGACAGGGTTGCCCTGTCTCAACGCATTCCGGCAACATTTTGTAATAGGTTAGGTGCTGGAGAGCTTTATGTCCTGGATGAGTGAGCAGTGTGATAAGAAGCCTATTGACTTGGCAAGAAAAGCATCAGGGGTCGTGTCTCGATCTTCAACTCTCCCTGTCCTGCCGTGGATTTGTGACGATGAGGTAAGACCACGATTGAGATTGGACCTGAAGCTAGTGTTGTTGCGACAGAAATGTAACACGTAACGCATGAAGTTACAGAACTGAAAAACGGGATCATGTGAAGATATACAAAGATTCATTATGACACGATTACTCCAACTGTAGCACTTGGGGTACTCTATATTTAAAATGCAATGGGAAATAAGTGATTTTGCACACTCTGGAAAGTCATGTCATTGAACACAGACAACCTTCTGCCGAGTTCTTGTTTGGCCTGCAATGCTAACAGGTGCTATACACTGCTGACTCATCAAGGTTGACAACACCAATCTGGATGTGACGACTCCTAGTTCCTGCAAGTGTGAAGTGTGTATAGTGTAAATGTGTGAGTTTCAGATGGTCTACACCTGCCCGAGTAGCACTCAATACCCAGTTTTTTCCCTCTGGTCAATAATTTGCCCTGTCTTCAAGGTGTCTGACCATCAACCAGCTCTATTAGTGCCCCTTCATTCACTGCTCTGCATCCTGTTCATGAAATCAGAACCCTGGGCACATTGCTGTGTGTGTATGATCACCCATATTGTACACATTTGTCACTTCCTGTATTCAGAATAGACAAGATGTCTGTCTCTCTCTCCATCTATATGTCTCCAACGATCTCGGTCACTCCCTATCTCTCTCTCGCTCTCCATGTCTCTCTCTTATTTACTCATCCATAATGTAGAGGGTCTGGCAGACTGCTGTATCTGGAGTCTGACGTCTCTTCTCAACCTCTCAGCGCTGGCAGGGCACCTCAGGGTTCGTTTCATCTCCTTTCTCCCGCCCCTTTCATCTTTCCTTCCAAGGGCTGATATTTCCACAACTCCACTAGTTCAATGACTTCCGATGAATTCCTTAATAAGTTCTACATTCCGGTGTGGTGCAGCGATGCTGTCATGTTCATTATCAGCAAACGCATCAACTACTACGCCGATCGATATTATATGCTTTGTTGCTTGACATAGAAATGGCATATTTCAATGTAATATGTGGGATAAACAACATGACATATAGTATCATGAATATCACCACAGGTTCCTTTCTTGAATGGGCTAGGGAACCTCTGGGGGAGGCACTGTCAGTTGGGATTCCCTGATATCGTCATGTTTTAGTGACCCCTTAAGGCAGCTCGGGGGCTTGCAAAGCTGACTGACATTGTCAGCTGAGTGGGCTTTTTGGAAAAAGCAGAAAGGTTTGGTACGAATTTAGGTGGAATGCATGCAGTGATCTTCAACTCTCCCGACTCCTTTCAAAGTTGTTGCGTTGAGACAGCCCTGTAGACTGAATGTAATGAAATTGGGGACGGGATTAAAAGTAACAGTTAAATTGGTTATTTTGGTTATTTTCGAAAATGCGCATCAGGTAACATCTCTCCTTTACTCTGTTATTTATCTAGGATTTGAGAACAGGAAAATACAATTAAATGTATTTTGACATTGAATTGGTATTGCAAAAAAAATCCTATATCCTCTTGAATGGTCTTGGCATATATTGTAAATAGTTCTAGTCAGTGTGGAGTGCATAGAGCTGGTGACTGATATACTGTACAGACACATTAGATCACTGTAAGTGGATAGTTAATAGTCCTTTGTTTCAGTCACTGGGTTCGACATGCCTATTCACGGTGGGTGTGTATAGACTATCAGCCAATCCAGCCTGGACTATGAGCAAACACAAGGGAGAGATAGTGAGATTAGTAATAAGAACCACAGAAAGAGGAAAGAAGAGAAAGCAAGAAAGTGCATGAGAAATTGTGTCAAATGAATGATGGATCAATTCTTGCTGACATGGGTAGAGTCCTCTGTTACGCTTTATTACTCATGACTGTGCCATGCTCATTAAGGCTGACTCTCAGTCTGGGCAGCAGATTTGTATGATATAATGTATTGTGTTGGTTCATGTGCTCTATCTGTTATGGAAGCCAATCCATGCCAAGACTACTGTAGCCAGAATTCCCTGATAGTCTATACAAATTTATTTACTAGAGAATACAAACGGTACAAAATATATCTGGAATGAAGAGGCAAAACTTTACAAAAGCAATTAGCCTTTTTTAATCTTACATTGCATTGAAAATGTACATAATAGATTCATACATTTTACAAATAATTTGTTCATAAAAATATATTTCTTTAAAAAAAACTTTTTTATCATATTTTTCTTTTTTTAATATATTTTCAATGCATTTAACATAGGAGTACACAGCTGTACTGTACTGCAAATAGTATTTCGGCTTCAATTTGAAAGAGTCCATTCTTAGAATTGTATGGGTTCTTTATTGCAGTCATTTTCATAGGAAAAGCTAAGTGGGAAAATAGATTGAAAGGTTTAAAAAACATGGCACCTGATGGAAAGTGGAAAGGAGCTGTGGCGTGCCGCAAGATTGTGTAGACACTTTCTGCAACACATGAAATCCGGTGACGTGAACGAGGGGGAGAATGAGGCCGCAAGATTAGAAAGAGAAAGAACAGGAATAGTTGAAGAGGAGAGGGAAGAACGAGCAGCTGATCTGGGTCACATGTTTTTTTTGGTAGGCACTGTGTAAAAATGAGCCACTTGGATACTGAGTAATACAAAAACTGAAAACTAAATTGTTACATAAAAAAGTGCAATAGAACAAAAAGTCACAATGGAAATGTTGTGCAGACGAGTAAAAATGCCAGATAAAACAAAAGAGAACACACGTTCTGGACAGATCAAAATCATTGGTTTGCAGTTGGCGTGGTGATATAACTGTCAGTATAGAGTATCATAAAGTCTCCTGTCTACAGACAGACTGTGATCTAGTCTGCCATGGATGAGTATCACATGGTCAACAGAGACTGTGATCTAGTCTGCCATTGGTGAGTATCACACGGTCAACAGATAGACTGTGATCTAGTCTGCCATTGGTGAGTATCATACAGGTGAGAATGGGGCCAGTGGACTCACTGTTAGGACCCTCTGATCCCTTTCCATACCATTGTGTGATGAGGTCATTATCGGGGTACAAGCTTGTCATAAAGGCACTGTAATGAATCACAGCTTGGAGACCTGGAGGCCTGTGGTCACTGAGACCAACCAGGACTGTTCCAGGTCCAATGGGCGTCACCGGGCCGGCATTGATTTGGTACAGGGGCAATTCATTTCCTCTTGTGTTGAAAAATGTATCTGTTGTGCAAATAACATCATCAGAGGTGTCTGACCAGGGAGAAAAAACGGGGTCACTTTGCACATTATTTCAATGCAGTTTCCATCCGTCTGTCACTACAGACAGATGAGTGGAAGAATGCAGTAAGGATGATCGGTGGACCCACAAAGTTGATCTTCTGCTCCCCTCTTTGGTCCGCACTGAATCAATGTTATTCCATGATGCTGTACCCCTTGTCTTCAAAATGTCCAGAAGGAGTACTGATATTGTCTTTAGAGTTATAACAATTCCACATTTAGTACAAATTAAATGACACTAATCTAAAACACATTTTGCTTTGCAGACTTTAAGATCTCAATACTGACATTTGTTATTTGGGTCAGAACGAAGATGTCTGAAAAGCTAATAAGAAAGTATGATCCAAAATGAGTTGAATGTTCCAGAAAACCCTTCTATTCACACCTCACAGATAACAACAGCACTTAAAACACTTTTTGATTGCCTCAGTGGAAGAAAAAAAAACAAATGTGGGAGTGAAGCTAGGAGAGGAAGTTACGGTTTAACCCTTTAAAAATTAACCAAAAAAATACTTGTGTTCGTCGATGTGAACAGCATATTTTGAAATATCTTTTTTCTATAAACTCTCCATATAATATCTCTCCCTTTGGCCCCTCCCACATGATAATATATAGCACAAAAATATAGGTGGTGAATGCTCCTCGTATATTTGCAAGAAGATTTACAGATCCTTTTCACTTGATAAAAAAGACCCAATCCACTGTGATGAAGAAGAAGAAGCACTCGCAGAGTGCAATATAATAAGATAGCGGAAGAACTCCACGCCACTCCCCGTCCGTGTCACGGTTTGGGTTTTTCTGTTTCTCAGTGGTCAGTTCAGTCTTCCTAAACGTGATGTTGGTCTGGTGTCCTAGCAGGTGCGTTTCCCCACACAACATGGCCAGTCAAGGTTCCTGAAGAGTGTGCTTTAAGTACCAGAGGATCTACTCCCTGTTCCTCTGTCTCCAACATGGCCAACATCGCCATGTCTAGATCGCAACGAAATCCGCTCGAAATCCGCTCTTTTGCTTTTCGTTTTCTCCTCGGTACAAAATCAAAACAAAATAAAAAATGACGTTTTAGCAGTCGCCAAGCGGACTTCATTATACCATTGTGCAGACAGTGTTCAGGTTGGGGTCAAAGCGGACCGCTTTACCCTCAACAGACTTGGTGTTGGTGTTATACATGGGGTTCTCAAAGGCCGCCTGGCCGTTATTGTTCTCATGGACGGAGCAGCCAGTGTATTGGGTTTTGGGAGTTGTCCTGTGTGGGAACAAATGCAGGTTTAAGACATAGACAATAAGAGACCTTTCAAATCAAGATTTAGTCTATATTTAAAAGGTTTGCTGGGTTTGGGAATAGTCCTGTGAACAGATGAAGACATAAATTAGACCTGGGTCGGTCCTAGCACGGCAGGCTTTCCTCTGGGCATGGTCAGAGGCCTGGCGAACGCCGCGTATTTACTCACCGCTGTTTGTAGAGATAAAACCCGAAGCCTGCAAATATCAGGGCGAAAAAAGGCACAAGGATTGCTATGGCCACAGAGCTGCTGTTCGTCCCATGAGGCAGATTGGTGGAGTTATTACTCTCCGACATGTTCAGACCTGTGACAGAGGAGACACAGGCGCTGGATTAACATTCTCACACTGGACCTCTATGATACATTCATTATCTACTGTTTTCATTCCATGTAAGAAAACACGACAGAGCAGCTGTCATCCAGGATCCCGCTGAACATGGTGGTGCTTTACCTAGCCTCTGCGCTCCAAACTGGCCGTAGTCTTTACCCTGTATGAAGCCTTGGAAAACATAGGTGGCACCGTCAGGTTCGGCAGACACCTGAGAGAAGACAGGCAGATGGGTAGTCGGTCAGGCAATCAGCCAGTTCACCGAGTCAGTCAACACAGTCGGTCAGTCAGGTGGTCAGCCCAGTCAGTAAACACCGACAGTCAGCTCAGACAGTCAGTCAGCCATCCATCAAACAATCAAGTTTATGTACAAAGCCCTTTTTATAACAGCAGTTGTCACAAAGTGCTTTTACAAATCACCCATCCTGAAAGCCATTAGTGTACATGCTGAGTATATGTACATACAATATACAGAACATATATGTGCAATTGAGGTAAATTCTGCTGGCAATACTCAGCCCTCGTTTAGGATGATTGCGTTTGGTGGGTGTCCCTTTGGTTGATGCTTGGCAATGTGGGTGGATTGACTGATGGGCCCTGTCTTCCCCCCCCCGATGGGCCCGTGTCTCCCCCCCTGATTGGGCCACAGTATCACTAGACCCCCTGTCTCAGCCCCAAGGTGCTATATTATTGTGCTTGGGGGAGTGGGTTCAGTTCTCCTTCTCCACAGTTAATCCTTGTAAACCTAAGGAATGCACAAATAAATCTCCTTGTCTCCTTCCCCGCTCAAACTTAAAAGGACATGAAGTCTTGGCACACACCTCCTGAGTACCAGGCTCTAAAGACATTTTGCTGCCACTGTCCAAAGTCCTCCTGGCAGTGTTGCAAATCAAGACGATACCTGACGATTCCAGGTGCCAGTCTACAGTAACCCCATCTGGTCATGCTTCTGACTTGGATTAGGTTTATGGATTCTGGACATAGCCCAAATGCATTTATTAATTATTACAACTTCTACTCTTGAAATGTAAACCCGGCACAGCCAGACGAGGACCGGTTACCCCTCCGAGCCCGGTCCTTCTCTAGGTTTCTTCCTAAATTTTGGCCCCTCATAGGGAGTTTGTCCTAGCCACTGTGCTTAAACACTCTTGTTGCTTGTTCCTTGGGGTTTCAGGCTGTGTGTTTTGTAAAAACACTTAGTGACAACTGCTGATGTAAAAAGGGCTTTATAAATACATTTTAATGGAATTTGATCGTTTGTCAATCATATTATATAAAGTGGAAGAATAAAAAAAATAAACGAAACACTATCACTAAATAAGCATTCACCCGAGTCAAAACATGTGACAAACACCAATACTGGAGCAAAACTGGAGCCTTTTCAAGCACCTCCGTGAAGATCATCACTAGGCAGCCATTTTATAATCTTGCCATAGATTATCTAGACAATTTAGGCCCAAACCCTGTCCGTGGCTCTGCACCGTGCAGTCCAGGGATTTAAACGGGCTCAGGGCAGGCCGGTCTGACATCCATCTACTCGGGTGGCATGGAGACAATATTCAGCAACCTCTGTGAGACCCGTGGGGCGCTACGAGTCCGACGCCACCAGGATTTAAACTCTTGGCTGCAGTGACACAGCAGTACTACATCACTCAGGACCTGCTAGGTAACTTACTCAAATGACAAATACCTCAGGGCGACATTTCTGAGCGGCTTCCTCCCTTCTGCCCCCGAGTTGCCTGTATCTTTGTCGTGAATGGTGGAAAGGATGCACCAATCAGAGTCTAATTCATGACATCACCCTGCTTACAGGAATATTTAGTGTGTCATTTTGTGACTGTTGGCCCAGCTGGCAGTTTGAGTCCGTTATAGCAAGGCACTGAAAACCTCCCGACAAAGGGATCCTACAAATAATTTTCTGCGTAGCATACAGAGACGAGGTAGTTGTCAAAAAAATATGATTAACCAATATTATTGCACTATGCTAGCTAATTAATTGCATTAATTTATTTAGGCCATTATACAGAGGTGGAATACACATAGACTCAAAACATTTGAGCTGTTTATATTATATTACTTTATATAAAAAAAGAAAAGCCCTTTGTAATGGGATATCATGTTTGGATTGGAAACAACAAGACAGGCGTTAATGCCACATCGCGTGGAACAGGTCAAGTGTGACGAAGCAAGTGTTAACAAACGGTAAAATCAACGCCAGACGAACAACACCGGACTTACAAACCCATCCATGGACCAGCTGTCCTCTTTGACCCGACTCAGCGTGGTGTGGCTGGCTGTCTTCACACTGTACAAGTGCAGCATCAACCGCGCCTCCTGGCTTTTGTAGATACCTGAAACAGAGCCGACGCACGGAGACAAGCGGGGTCACATGAGGTCACAACGTGGGTACGTCTGACGGTACCTCAGGAGGACCCAATTAGACATAACGACCCCCTCGCGAAGATCTCTCGTCTCACTGTACTGTCTGTCGTGCCGTCTGTCGTGCCGTCTGTCGTGCCGTCTGTCGTGCCGTCTGTCGTGCCGTCTGTCGTGCCGTCTGTCGTGCCGTCTGTCGTACAGTCTGTCGGTGTGTAAAACTAATGTATGTGGAACATGCTCTCAGAGACCCATTTTCCTCATCCAATAGGAGATGTACTTTACTAGAGCACTCATTAACCACACTTCCTGTTTCTAACAGCCAATTAAAGCCAGAGAAAAGCAGCACCATATTATGGCCTATCAGTGGACCCGGCTGTGCCGCCTGCCGCTCCAAACTGCCGGATGTACACGGTACTATAAATAATCCACATTCAATTAACCCCCTCCCGCTCTCTAAATGTAAAATAAACTATTAATCCCCTGCTATTCCAACACAATATGGCTCCCTCTCCCTCCCCAGTGTGATGATTATTTTGTAATTCCAACACCTCTTAGACACAACCATTTCTTCTCAATGACTGAGTGAATGAATAGCTTCATTCACCTTTCCATGTCATAATTGGCAACGGCTGGGCAATTCAAAGTCCAATTTGAATGGGGAAGATTCATTAGATGATGTAAATCATCTGTCAGCTTTGGCTGAAGGCAGCCAGGAGAAACGACGGAGGCAGGAGAAGGGGGGGTGGACTTGACTCAAGATAATTAGGGTAAATCCGTCATGGATTTGTCAGATCGGATTAATAATGAATTTAAGAGAAATGGGGGGTGGGAGGGACATTATATGTCCATTAGGTTAGTTACGTGAATGAAGTTCAGGGACAGAAGGAGCATTATATTTTGCAATGGCGATGCTGAAAACAAGCCGAAAAATGAATTCAAATGAATCATCGGGAGGCTATAGTAGCGGTCTAATAAATGACTGCGCTATGCGAAATCCAAACGCATCGCCTCCAAAACGTTCTCCGATCAGACAGCCTATGAATGCCAATTTCAATGTTAGCGTATACCCTCCACACAGCCAAATAAATAACATAATTGAAATTCCCTCTAAGTAGATAGGGTCCTAAATGGGTACCGTCTGACATTGAGGTCCTACCACTCAAACCATGTCAGTATTGTTTAGAGACACTCATGTGTTGTCATTTGCATATTGAGAGAGAGCGAGACTGTGTCTGAAACGCAAGCTCTTGACTCGGTTCAAGTGGAAATGTTGCTATCTCAGGTAGGGCTGAGCAAAGTGTGTGCTTGCGCGTGCGTGCGTGCGTTGTGAGCGCGTCTCTGCATTCGCATGTGAATCGGTTCATCTCTGTTGGTGACAATCTCTGTGTTGGTCTCCGTTTGAGTTGGTCTCTGTCTGTACTAATATCTATGGGTGCTAATCTCTGTGTAAATCTTTGTGCTAATATTCATGTATGCTAATCTCTGTGTAAATCATTGTTTGTGCTAGTCTGTTTGTGTTAATCTTTGTGCAAATCTCTGTTTGGGTTAATCGTTGGTTGAGTTTATCTCTACTCGTGTTAATCGTTGTTTGTGCTAATCTTTATTTTTGTTAATTGTTGTTTGTGCTAATCTCTGTTTTTGTTAATCGTTGTTTGTGCAAATCTCTGTTTGTGTTAATCGTTGTTTGTACAAATCTCTGTTTGTGTTAATCGTTGTTTGTGCAAATCTCTGTTTGTGTTAATCGTTGTTTGTGCTAATCTCTGTTTGTGTTAATCGTAGTTTGTGCTAATCTCTGTTTGTCTTAATTGTTGTTTGTGCTAATCTGTTTGTGTTAATTGTTGTTTGTGCAAATCTCTGTTAGTGTTAATTGTTGTTTGTGCATAGGTGTTTGAGGAGTAGCTGGTTGCAAAAGGCGCACCTGAAAGCAGCAGTTCCATGTTGCTATTGGTCAGCGTGACATTCACCCTCCCACTGGTGGCGTTGAAGCTTGTGATACTCAGATTCATTGGTTGTTTTCTTCCTTTGTAGTTGTATGAACCCTTCCAGATATAGTTAGGCGCAAACACGTCATCAGGAACTGAAACAGATCATAGAAGATATCATCTCTTAGTAGACCAGTGTTGAGCATGCGCACATACACACACCTCTCTGTTTGTCTGGGATCGAATCCCGGGACCTGTATCTTCCCCGTATCTGTCTCCTGGCTAATTCATCGATCTATCCTTTCAATAAAAGTCAAAAAATATTTTGGAGAAAAAGAGGACCTTGAATGAGTCATACTGCAGCAAAACAAATCCTACAAAAACTGTACTGCAACATTCCATTTCAGCAGCCAATAACCTTTTCTTCAATCCCAACCAGAGATTGAGTCCCTGGTCTCAAAACCCTGAACAATATGAAGATCAGGCCAAACCAGCCATCAATGCAGCGGTATGGTTCTGTGGTGATGCACAACCTTCTGTAATCACACCGTTTATAATGAATCAAAGACAACCACTATCCAGAACAGTCACAGGGCTCCAGTGCTTTCACCCGCAACCCATATCACCTTCAAGCTCTTACAACATGTACCCCTTTTCAAGTTTACAAACCTTGAATGCTAAACTTCTGTTATGAAGGTCAGTTTAAACTTTGGGACTGTTGGCCAACTAACTAACTGCACCTTGATACATGGCACAATGGAGGGGGAAAGAGAGGAAGAGTGAGAGAGACTGTGAGAATAAGATGGAAAGACAGGGAGACTGAAAAGGAGGAAGAGACGGAGTGGGAGAAATGGGGGAAGGGAGAGGGAAAGGAATGGAGAGAGATGGGAGGGAGGGAGTTAGAAAGGGAGAAAGATGTGAGAAAGAAGAGAGATGGACATAGGAAGACTGGGAGGGAGAGAGGAGGGAGGGAGAGAAACGGGGGGAGGGAGAGAGAAGAGCTGACAGGCTGTGCTGCCTGGACCTTTTACCATCCAACTCTGTCCCTCAGGAGGGACTCTCCTGAATGCATTAAAGACACCAGTCCTTCTGAGGTGATACTAACAATGGGCCCGTTGAGGCCAAATCAAACGTATTAATTCTAGAGGTGACCTGCTACTATCTAAACACTGCAGGACTGAAGAAGCGCTTTGCAACTTTTAAATTCTGGGAACTGTTGATGACCAAATCAGTCCAAAATCTTTAGCACCATCATTTGTGGTGTCACTGTTTTTTCCCTTTAACATATTAGTGACTTGCATAAATCTTTATCATTTAAAGTAATATTTCATAATTTTTTTCAACAAAAAGCAATGCCCAAATGTATAATTGCTCATTGTGACTCCATAACACACGTGTGCATGCTACTGTCACCACGTGTGTGTACTGAGTCCTCAGTCTGGCACTCACCACTCAGCTTGGGACTGGGCGTCCCTGTCACAGGTTTGATGGGCTTCTCTGAGAGTTTAGACCCGGCTAGAACGACGGGAGGAGAGAAGAAAACAACATTAGTCACAATTTCACATTAAGCTCTCCACGTGGGACTTCACATCACGTACCGATGTGCTTCAGCACCACATTACCAGAAAAGACGCAACTTTAACACTGTGAGGAGGAATTAGGAGTTCTATTTTGGAGGTCTGTAGGGTGGCAATAGCAAAGCCACTTGTGAGCTCTCCTCTCATGACACACGCTAACAAAAGCTAACAAAAAATAAATACAGATACTCGAAAAGAAAAAAACCATCTAGTCATGTCCATGTTGAGGCAGTAGGGTGCCAGATCCCCATTGGTGCCCTATTCTCCTTCAGTGCACTACATGACTTGGTTGGAAGGATGTCATTGTGGACACGGACGGCAGCCTCCGAGGAGGCGCGGCGACGGAAGCCGGACCAACACAATATGTTGCTGCAGGCTGCGTTTGGCAGCAGGCTGGCCCGGTACAGTACGAACCCGTCCACACTGCTCCACGCTTCTTCCATCTGTCCATCTGTGGAAGTACTCTACTGCCTGATGTCCACAGCTTTGCACGACAGAGGTGCCCAGGAGTGTGTGTGTGTGTGTGTGTGTTCCATACCATTACGGCTTCTGTCACAACCCACAGCACATGACAGCCTCAGTCTCATTTCTGCATATGCTCTGCTTCGCACGCACCCACACACACCCACCCACACACACACACACCCACACACACACACACACCCACCCACACCCACACCCACACCCACCCACACACACCCACACACCCACCATGTCATCCAGCACTTACCTCGACAGATAGGCATCTTCCCAGTCCAGGTACCATCGGACTTGCAGACACGATGTTCCGAGCCTCCGGACAGGAAGAAGCCGGCCTGGCAGGAGTACAGAAGGGTGTAGCCAAACCCTGGCAGGTCCATCCCCAACACATCCACGTTGGCCGGGCTTTCTGGCTGCTTACACGAGTGGGCTGGTTGGTGAGGATGAGACAGGTGGGGGTGGGTGAGAGCGAGAGGAAGGAGGAACGTGTGAGAGGAGAATGAGGGTGACAGAGATAAAGAAAGATGTAAGGAAAGCAAGATTAGTGTTACGGCTCTTCTCACCTTGAATCTGTCCATATACTGGGCCTCCACCAAAGCTCTAGTTAATTATTCCTTCTCCCTTTGATATTGTTTTGAAGTCACCGGCTTGCTATCTGGCTTCCACGAAACTCCTCCTGTACTGGATGCGCGTGGACTCAACTGATTCACTGAATCTTCAGAGACCCCGAAACCAAAAACCCGATCCACTTTCCAGACACCTGCCTCAGCTGCACTGCACAGAGCCGGTGACATCCTGAGGGCTGGACGGCCAGATCCGACGCAGTATACAGAGATGGCCCGGAGTTAAGACGAGCATCCCAGAGTCACACAGACACTGATGAGACGGCCAGATCCGACGCAGTATACAGAGATGGCCCGGAGTTAAGACGAGCATCCCAGAGTCACACAGACACTGATGAGATGCGGCAGCTGGCTCAGGGTGTGTGTGTGTGTGTGTGTGTGTGTGTGTGTATGTATTATCACCGTCACCCGTCAATCACCCCCCCCCCAAAGCCATGAAAGATCAGACAGCATGAGGATGCAGTCACACAGCTACACCACAAGACCCCTATCTTCCATCTTTGATCAAAAGACTCTGAGATTGGGTTTGTGGAGGGAGAAGTGTCTGAACTAGCCAAACAATGCTCTTTTATCTTGTAGGTCTTTTATATTTATTTGTGCGTGTTAGTGTGTGCATTTGTGTGGTTGGTTTGTGTGTACTAGGTATCCCATCAAAGTTTGTAAAATGTATACTCAAATAAAGCAAAATGACTAACATCCACACAAAATAAGAGGTTGGGTGGGTTGGACCGAGGATTAGGTTATAGAGTCAGGTTTAGGAGATGGGGTTAGGTTTACATTCATGGTTAAAATGTGTGTGTGTTTGTGTGAATCTTGTGATTTAGAGACTTATATAAAGAATAATTATAATATAGTTATGTTGATTCCCCAGCAATCCCATGTCCAAAGGACCATGTTTGTAAATATCATATTACACCATAAGAGTAATCCTCAAGATATTGTTCTATATCAGCGACATTTGTGTGAGACCGCGTGATGCCATTTCTTCACTAACAGACAATCAAACAATAGCCAGAATACAAGCTAATTACAAAAAGAGTTAACGTTATTAGCGACAATCTGTTGGCTGAGATTGGGAGCCATCTGTCAGCGCTTTCCAAGTTCTCCACATAGCAAACGGTTTGGTAGAGATCACTCTTCCCATGGTGGAGTAAGAACCATCTACCACCAACACACATCTTTCATTTGGCTGGAAATGTATTCATAGGAATTCAGGCAATCTGATTCTGTCACCTCTGTGATTGCATCCCGTAGACCTGATATCCTGTTGGAAGATTCCGACAAATGTATAAGTAAACCTCTCTGTGGTGCAGCAGCGCCGGGTCTCACAGATCATTGTAAAAGGGCTCGGTTTAACGGTTTATCCCTCTTGTCCTTCATTCGCGTTTTGTCCTGTTCTGCTCTCCCCCTCTACAGACTGGTCTATGGGCACCGCTCTCTCAATGCTTTGTCTTGTGAATCCATTTGTTTTATGGTCCTACTACAGACGCCGTTCTGGCAACGAATCATGTTGGTTGCTTGCTTAATCCTCCCTTTAAATCACAGAGTTACGATCACATCTAATAGATCTTGTGAATATGTTTGCATAGCCTTATGAGGGTCACATAAGCTACAGACTGAGAGGATATTTATTACACTCCACTTCCTTACTGCTACTACAACCGCCACAACTACTACTAATATACTGCAACAACTATTACTACCACATTTACTACTACCTGTAATTCTAATGGTACACATTCTACTAATAACAGTACTATAACTGTGACAGCTGCTGTTACCATCACAACCAACTACTATACAGCTATTTCATGCACACACACACGGACACACACACACACCCTTTTATTTCTAGATTTCTTGGGACCAGAAAACCAAATATGTTCTATAATCCTATCCTCAATAGTGACTGTTACACTTGAGCTCCATGAAATGTTTCCAACGTGCAGACAGGACAACTGCCCCAATTAGCCACATCTTACTGATTTAACGACAGTTTGGGGAGGTTTTTGGAGTCAAATATGAAGTCAGAAACCTACAAACGTGAGGTGGACAGGGAGGCTGCTTGTGCTACTGAAGTGTGTCTGGTCAGGTATGAAGTGAGGGACAGCAGCTGTGTGTGGCGATAAGACGAGGGCCTGGCCTTCGCCTCCTCCCTGAATGGGAACATTAAAACTACTGGAGACCGACAGACAGACAGACAGACAATGAGGAAGAGAGACTGAGAGGAAGACAGACAGAAAAACAGACAGAGGAAGACAGAACGGATGATAGACAGGGGGGGGAAAAGCCAGGTCGATGCTGAACCCCACCTCACCCCATAGAGGTATCAGAGAGGATGAGACTAGCCCAAGCAGGACAGGTGTGTGGATGACTACAGCCCAAACGTCACTTCATTTTGAGCCAGAGAGCAGGGCACTATATAGGGTTTAGTGATCCATTTGGGAGACACGTTATTTAAAGGGAAAGCAATATGCTGCTGGTCTGTCTCATCTGTCTCATAGTCTGCCTCCATAAAGATTATTCTCCAACAGAACCCTCATGGTCTCAGGTCACCCGCTGAGTCTGAGAGGAAAGAAAATTACCCTCTCTGTTTCTAATAATGTGAACTCATTTTCAAAGTGGCAGCTATTACGTACGCTGGGACTCTAAAGTTTAGCAGAGAGCGACACTTTTATCCGGTAGCCGGCGCTAGTCAGAGATACCGACGCCAAGACCCTTCTAAGATCCTCGTTACCTAGGAAACAGCGGACTGCTCTTACGCAAAGGAAACTTAAAACACCTGCATGTAATTGTCTGCACGACTCCTGACATAACAGATATTGTATAATCCTCAGAGATACTGTACGTGTGCCACGCTCTGAAGCTCAATTCACACTAGAGAGGATGGGACTATATCACCTGGTTTCCGCTCTTTCTGTGTCTGTCTTTATGTCTCTCTCTCTCTTCCTCTCTGTAAGTCTGTCTATGTCTGTCATTCTGTCTCTCATCTCCGACTCTCTTCCTCTCTTTCTATCGCTGCAGCTCAACCACGTTTGCGTAAAAAAATTGAATCCTGACCGATGTAATGGATAAAGAAAGTGTCAGTAAAAACAGTAGTAACAAAGGACAGACAATTTTTTCGTTAGACAATGTTTTGTGTCGGTAAAATGAATTATGTGAGTAACTGTGTATGAATGACAAATGTGCAAATACTTGAAGAATAATCTGAATTTCTGTCACATAATCATACAGGGATTAATGTGGTTGTCCCACTGAAATCTTATTAGACTTCAGAAAATCTGATCAACTTCTCATTGCTCTTTCCCAATAACTATGTTACTCTGATGACATGCTATGTTATTCTGGTGACATGCTATGTTATTCTGGTGACATGCTGTGTTATTCCGGTGACATGCTGTGTAATTCTACTGACATGCTGTGTTATTCTGGTGACATGCTGTGTTATTCTGGTGACATGCTGTATTATTCTGGTGACATGCTGTGTTATTCTGGTGACATGCT
>JACXGJ010008071.1:0-21546 GCA_016801105.1 Esox niger | reverse complement strand
GAACTGACCCTTGAAGACCTGGAGCCCAATCACAACCACATACAGCAAGACAACGGGTCCGGACACACAGCCAGACAGGAGAACGGGGACCAGGGCCACATAGAGGAGAACCACACAGAACCAGGGTTGGAGGAGAACCATGTTCTGGTAGAGGAGAGAGGAGAGGGGGGAAACCCATGTGGAGAGAATGGAGTAGATAACCATGAGGGAAAAGAGGAAGAAGGAGACGAGAAGGAGCAGGGAGAAAAGGAGGAGGAAGGAGGTAGAGCAGAGGGAGACATGGAGGCTGAACAGAGGGAGACAGAAGTAGAAATGAAAGATGCGGAGGAGGAAACAACAGAAAGGGGAGAGGAGGAAGAGGAAGAGCCAGAGGAAGATATAGTGGGAGATGAAAAGGAGGAAACAACAGAAAGGGGAGAGGAGGAAGAGGAAGAGCCAGAGGAAGATATAGTGGGAGATGAAAAGGAGGAAACAACAGAAAGGGGAGAGGAGGAAGAGGAAGAGCCAGAGGAAGATATAGTGGGAGATGAAAAGGAGGATATAGTCGAAGAAATAGGAGAGGAAGAGGTTGAAGGAGAGAGAGAGGAAGAAGAGGATAAACAGGCCGAAATAATAGGACAGGAAGAGAATGTTAAAGAGGAAGAAACAAAGGGAGCGACAGAGGAGTATGAACAGGAAGAAAAAGGAGAGGAAGAGGAGGATAAACAGGAAGAAAAAGGAGAGGAAGAGGAGGATAAACAGGAAGAAAAAGGAGAGGAAGAGGAGGATAAACAGGAAGAAAAAGGAGAGGAAGAGGAGGATAAACAGGAAGAAAAAGGAGAGGAAGAGGAGGATAAACAGGAAGAAAAAGGAGAGGAAGAGGAGGATAAACAGGAAGAAATAGGAGAGGAAGAGGAGGATAAACAGGAAGAAATAGGTGAGGAAGAGGAAAATAAACAGGAAGAATTAGGAGAGGAAGAAAAAAATAACCAGGAAGGAATAGAAGAGGAAGAGGAGAATAAACAGGAAGAAATAGGAGATGAAGAAAAAGACAACCAGGAAGAAATAGGAGAGGAAGAGGAGGATAAACCAATGGAAATGGAAGAAGAAGAGGAGAATAAACAGAAAGAAATAGGTGAAGAAGAGGAAAACAAACAGGAAGAAATAGGAGAGGAAGAAAGGGATAACCAGGAAGATATTAGAGAGAAAGAGGAGGATAAACAGGAAGAAATAGGAGAGGCAGAGGATGAACAGGAGGAAATAGAAGATGTAAAGGAGGATCAACATGAGGAAATACTAGAGGAAGAGGACATTTTCGACGAAGAAGAAAATGTGAAAATAGATGAGAAGGCAGATGAAGGAGAGGAGAAGGAAGGAGAAAAAGAGGAGAATGAAGGAGAGGTAAGGGATGAAGGAGAAGAAGAAAAGGAGGGGGGGTAAAAGAGGAGAAAAAATTATTAGAGAATGACGAAGGAGATAAAGAGAAGGATACATTGATTGAAGGAAATTAAAAAGACAGAAGTTATGGAGTGAAGTCAGTTCCAGTGGAGGTCTGGAAGGAGAGAGAGACAAAAAAGGAAGTGGAGCAATGTAGACTAACAGATGTCTGGATGAACAGTGTTGGAGGAATTTAAAGGACAGCACCTCCTGGATCTCTGTGTTGACTGGGGAGAACATGAGCACCAACCCCCCCGCCCGCCCCCCCACCCACGCTCAAGGACCCCGAGCCCTGGACAGGGAGGGGATCGCCGCGACAGACCACAGAGCCACCAGACAACCAGGATGCGGACGCGGACATGAGCTAGCCACCTAGATAACACCGTCACTACGAAGGGCAAAGCCGCCAGATTTACCACAGCGCTGCCGTGGATACGGGGCGTGTCCCAAAATGACACCTTGTTCCCCTGTACGCTGTACATAGGGCTCGTGTGGAAAGGAATGCCCTATTGGGAGAACGGGGTGCTACTTGGGACTCAGACGTTTAGCGCTCCGTTCAGTTAAACCCTCATGTCAGTATTTTCGCTGTGTTGCCCCACTCCCCAACAGTCACTTTTACTCACAGACTTGGGTACTATTAAAAGCCCTCACACAACTATGCTTTCACTTCTCGGAGTTAGGAGCGCGTGGACGCAGGATGGACACTCATTGAAGATGTTGCCAGGAACGGGTTTGTGCCAACCCCCAAATGTAACCTATAGCATCTGTATATTGACCACTGCCACCAGGGAACCTTATTTTAACAACCCTTTTGTAGCACTTTGGACTATTGACACCTTAACAGTCGCCCATCAGCCAGCGCATGCAAAAAATTATAAACTATGCTCTTTTGGACTATTCAATATGCGAAAGGGAAACACTGGTCTGTGGTCAGTTTGGCTTTCCCCCCACTAATGGTTGATCTGAGGACTATGGATAAGAGGGAACGAGGTCATAAATGCTTTGATGGGAAGACATGAGGATGAATCACAGAAGCGATGCAACCCACTGTAACACTGGGAAACTTTATTGGGATCTATGGGCGAGCATCAAGAACAAAGAGAACAATGTCAAAAGTCAAATTGACGCTTGGACTTGCAGGCTGAATCTTCTGGATCTTCATTCCTTTGGACCTTCATTCAACTGGATCTTCAATCAACTGGATCTTCAATCCTCTGGATCTTCAACCCTCTGGATCTTCAATCCTCTGGATCTTCATTCAACTGGATCTTCAATCCTTTGGATCTTCATTCAACTGGATCTTCAATCCTCTGGATCTTCATTCGACTGGACTTTTTTTCCTTCCATTTTTGTCGGAATTGAAAAAAATTAATCCTCGATAAAAGAGGACCATTCCGAACCTTGGGCTGATGGCCCAACATTTGACTGAGCTGAATCCCAGGTTTCCATGAGTTAATAAAACATGACACTTGCCACACCAGGGTTGTGGGTTCAATTCCCACAGGGGACCAGCATAAAAAAGGACAATAATATATGCACTCACTACTGCAAGGCCTGGATTCAATTTATCAGCAGGTTGTGGGCTTTATATTTAAAGGTATTTTTCAGATTAAACCGACATATGCAGAAATCTACCATAAACGGTTATCCTGGTAAACATTACCTTTAAAACCTGAAATGCCGATAACGTGCGTTTGGACTGAATCCGGGCCGAGGTGGCTCTGGACTCCAGCATTGGCTGAATGACTTATACTTGGGTCCAGACACATCTCTTGTTTTCACTCTGGGCTCAAGTTGAAAGTTACCTCGAGACGTGGATCAACGATCGGTTTAACGTCGGCGCGCTTTCCTCTGAAGCAATATCTTGCGGGACCAGGGTGGGGTTTGGGTGCAGGGGAAGGGGGGGTGCCCCCAAATGGCGTCTTTTTCCCATGGGCCAAAATTATTTGCACCCTTGCACTAAAAAAAGAAAAATATGAAAAATGATGTCTCAAAAAATAAGTTGAAATTAAGAGAATTATTTGTTCTCCACAATTCATTCCTTTTTTACTGTTAATATTACTAAAATCTTTGGTTTTGATGAAGAACTTAATATTTAAAAAATGCAATTAAGTACTTTGTATTGATGAGCTTTCAGCATCTCTATACTAGCCCACTCAGCATCTCTATACTAGCCTACTCTGTTCACTCTGCATCTCTATAATAGCCCACTCTGCATCTCTATACTAGCCCACTCTGTTCACTCTGCATCTCTATACTAGCCCACTCTGTTCACTCTGCATCTCTATACTAGCCCACTCTGTTCACTCTGCATCTCTATACTAGCCCACTCTGTTCACTCAGCATCTCTATACTAGCCCACTCTGTTCACTCTGCATCTCTGTACTAGCCCACTCTGTTCACTCAGCATAGTTCTACTAGATTTGAAGGGTGCCTCGCAACTGTTGTTTTCAGATCCCTTCACAGGTTCTCAATGGGATTTTGATCTGAACTCATTCAGAACAAATTAACGTTTTGTCTTATACCATTCCGGGTGCTACTTGAAGACTGGGGTCATTGTCCTGCTGGAATGCCCATGACCTTTGACTGAGACCCCTCTTTCTGACATTTTGCTTTACCATTGCGCTCCAAAATGCCCTTTTCAGGTGTTCTCCTGGTTTCATGATGCCAGGTGTAAATGCAATGCCTCCGGTCTGATCATACAACCCCTTTTCATCGAACTGGTGACAGAATGTGCTGAAGCTGACATACCTTGTGTCTGAAGGTCAGCTTGAATCAGCGTGTTGGGCTTCCTTCGCCATTCCAACAATCTTTCACTGCAATATTCCGTCACCTTGTCTCCTGGGAGGTTGGTTTCTGTGGCATGGATCTCACACTTCTTGATAACCTTACCCATAGTGGAGGGTGGATAATCGGTGTCTAGATTTATATCCTTGACATTGTCCATGCTTCTCAGTGATCTTGTGTCTGAACTCTCTGTTTTCTTTATTTTCTCCATGCTCATTACATTACACATTGTTAAACAAAACAGGAGAAAGAGTCCTGTCCCCTGTTCAAACTGGTTGAGATATTTACAGGCATCAGCAACCCAACCAGGTGAGTTTAATTCCAACGGAAAGAAGACTGTTTAAAAGTTGCCACCAATATTGGCCAAGCTATTTAGGTTTTTTTTGTGAGATAAGAGTTTGTCAATTGCAAAACAAAGAAATACACCCGCGGACGTGGAAGCGTTTTAGAAACATCCGCGGACGTGGAAGCGTTTTAGAAACACCCGCGGACGTGGAAGTGTTTTAGAAACACCCGCGGACGTGGAAGCGTTTTAGAAACACCCGCGGACGTGGAAGCGTTTTAGAAACATCCGCGGACATGGAAGCGTTTTAGAAACACCCGCGGACGTGGAAGCGTTTTAAAAACACCCGCGGACGTGGAAGCGTTTTAGAAACATCCGCCGACATCATTGAATGAAAGTGCAAGGGTGCCTAGTTTTTGCCACAAATATAGACCCTGGTATTAAATAGTACACTACCCTATAGACCCTGGTATTAAATAGTACACTACCCTATAGACCCTGGTATTAAATAGTACACTACCCTATAGACCCTGGTCTAAAATAGTGCACTACCCCATAGACCCTGGTCTAAAATAGTACAATAACCCATAGACCCTGGTCTAAAATAGTACACTACCCCATAGACCCTGGTCTAAAATAGCACACTACCCTATAGATCATGGTCTAAAATAGCGCACTACCCCATAGACCCTGGTCTAAAATAGTGTACTATGTAGGGAATTGGGTGTCATTCGGGAGGCGGAGTCTTCCACCTACCACTCTGCTGTTGTTTTGTAAATCAGTTATTGGCACTTTATCTGATGGACCCACCCTGCTGCACATATGTACATACCAGCCATGTATTTTACCCTACAAACGTCATACAATAAATATGATCCATGAGCACATACACACGTCTTACAATAAATGTGATCCATGAACACCTACAGATGTCATACAATTAATGTTCCATGAACACCTACAGATGTTATACAATAAATTTGATCAATGAACACATCTACAGATGTCATTCAATAAATATGATAACCACAGCAGGCGCATAGCTAAGATCAAAATATATTTTTATTTTTTATATAACAGATCAGAAATGTTGTATTTTAGGCAAAAAGAAGTAGGAAACCAACCTGTCACCTGGTTTGGCATGAAACTTTGGCATGAAACTAGTCAGCTGGTGTAGTTTGGTAGAGACAGGTGCATAGAACGGAATTCAGGTGAGTAATTTAGCATCAGAGCATTTGGGACCAGTTTTTCCGAAGGATTACATGCATTGCCAATACAATGGAAAGTGTCTCTCAATTTAAGTCAATTATTCACCTGTTCTATTCATTATATTTCTAGAGCATTTAAAACCTGAACAAATGCAGACATCCGATTGAATAACTTTAAAAAACTGTCTGTGGGACTATCAAATTTGATTTCCCATTGGAGGAAAAGAGGTAAAGTAGGCAAACAACACCAATCAGAGAGCCTCAAACCACTAAATAAATATCACTAACATTCACAGCTTTTCAGAACATCTGAAATGAATGTCAAATTAAAAAGAAACAGACACGCAGCTCAATGAGATGACATCACAGTATTCATGGCAGCCACTACAGAGGTTTCAGCATTCAGAACTAGAATTCTGGTCTGTCAAGTACCATAAATATTTCATTATGAGGTCCTGGAACTTCATCATTTGGCTTTCAGAATGATCTTTATGAGGTTCTTGAAGGTTCTGGAAGGTTCTCCATGCCTATCCACGACGTCCAGTCAGGAAAGTTCTCCAGCTGTCCCATATCACAGAGGGTCTGCTCACCTTCACCATGAACCAGACTCAGCTTGTAGCGCAGACGCACCTTACACTGGAGTGAGAGAACATGCCAGAAAGAAAAAACACAGGCCACAGAGACAAAACACTGGTCAGAGAGGCAAAACACAGGCCACAAAGAGACCACACAAGTCAGAAAGTTCCTCAACAACTGGCAGAGAAACTGCATTTAAAATGGAAGTATACTTGTTGATGTGCCTTCAAATGAATATTATACTCCTGTCATTGTCTCCTCAAAATCTATTGGATGAGAAAGCCAAACATCCCTCCCTTGGACATGGACAAATCCATTTTAAGGAGACGTGAAAAGGTATTTGAGGATTTAAAGTACCAGTCAAAAGGTTTGGACACACCTCATTCAACTCTATAGTTTTACTACTTTCCACATTGTACAATAATAGTGAGGACATCTAAACTATGAGATATCACCTACGGAATCACGCGAGTATGTGTTTCTGAAGTTTTGACTGGTTCTGAAGTGTGTACAGATGAGCAGACTCACTCTGTGAGGATTAGACAGGAGCAGGATCTGTGAGAGGGCAGCAGGGGGCAGCAGAGGGTTGTATGGGGGAAGATCTTTTCCTGACGATGGCTGGAGCTTTACTGCCATGGTCTGGAGGGTAAAGAGAAGTCAGTCAGAGGCAGCCTGTTGGTCCATATTCATGTCTTGATGTGATAACATAACGTCATGTTGATTATCTTCATGTTTTGATTACATAGCGTCATATTGATTATCTTCATGTTTTGGTTTTGATAACATAACGTCATGTTGATTTTGGTTTTGATAACAACATCATGTTGATTATCTAAATGTTTTGGTTTTGATAACAACATCATGTTGATTATCTCAATGTTTTGGTTTTGATAACAACATCATGTTGATTATCTCAATGTTTTGGTTTTGATAACAACATCATTTTGATCATCTTCATGTTTCGGTTTTGATAACATAACATCATGTTCATTATCTTAATATTTAGCTTTTGATAACATAACGTCATGTTGATTATCTTCATGTTTTGGTTTTGATAACATAACGTTGTGTAATTTTATTCATGTTTTGCAATTTGTCGAATACCTTTGGAACAGCGGCCTGAAACAGGAAGTCTTTCACAGGAAGTGCAGAGGTGTTCACCGTGGAGACGATAAGCACAGCAACACTTGGGTGTCTTGGAGGCGGGACTTTGGCGAAATGGAGGGAAACATGGACGCCATTCTGGTCGTATACTGTGATCGGCTCTAGTCGACCTATCAGAGATCAGGAAATGAATGTCTCGACTTCAGAAGAGACAGAAGCTTACGCTGTTGCTACACTGAACGTCTATTCTGTGTTTAATGTGTCTCCTGACGATTGAGCCACCATTTTACAAATGGATCAACTCCAAATGCCACGTGGATCGTCTAACCCTAAGTAAGCTTTTAACTAATTGGGCCAAAGATTCTACCAGCCCACCAGCTGTGTGCCACTAATGGGTTCAGGAAACCTCCGACCTTGTAGGGATAGACGACTCAAATATGACTTACATCTGACTTAAGACAGATCTGAATATGGATCACAGAGTATGTTGCTACTGGTAACATGCTGCTACAGTGAATGTGTTGCAATAAGGAACCTAGACTACTGACTTGGTTTAATGGATTCCAGAGGGACATGGATCTCTGAAAAAGATTCTCGGTGGATCTCTGACTTCCCCGGGGATCCGGTCACTGTCTTCGTCAGGGATTTGGACGGAGATCCGGATGTGGTGGGTGGCAGGTGTTGAGGGAACACCCTGAAAAAGGTTATACACCTGAAGGATCTGGTCACGTTATCGTGCTATTGGTTGCACACCATGTCACTCACTGTTAACCACAGACTGACTGCTATATCATGAGATCAGCTGACAAACATCTCAGCATAGGGATAAGACGTATCTCTCTATGCCCACCAACCCACAGAAACACCCACCCATAGACCAACCCCTTTACCTGCAGACCCACCCCTTTTACCCACAGACACACCCCTTTACCTGCAGACCCACCCCTTTTACCCACAGACCCACCCCTTTACCTGCAGACCCACCCCTTTTACCCGCAGACACACCCCTTTACCCGCAGACACACCCCTTTACCTGCAGACCCACCCTTTTACCCGCAGACCCACCCTTTTACCCGCAGACCCACCCCTTTTACACGCAGACCCACCCCTTTTACACGCAGACCCAACCTTTTACCCGCAGACCCACCCATCTTTACCAGTCTGTCCTGGTTGAAGAGCCACTGCCACAACCCCGGGCTGTCAAGTTATGGTCTCTCCCTCCACACTCCCCTGAGGTCAGGAAATGGTCTGTCCCTCCAAACTCCCCCATGGTCAGGAAATGGTCTGTCCCTCCAAACTCCCCCATGGTCAGGAAATGGTCTCTCCCTGCGTTCTCCTCCCATTTCAGCTAAAATAAAACGAGGGGAAATAAAGTGGGGCAGAATAGGCTTTGATGTTCAGGTGGAACAGATCTCTGTCCAAGTGTTGTTGTGACAGACCTCCTGGTCAGAACCAGTACTAAGTAGTGTAAACTGGGTCATAAACATCCATAATTCGCTGCTAGACATACTGTATATTGACATACAGACTGAATTACAGTCAGACATATTCACGAACACCCCGTCCAGATGGTCGAAAGGTTGTTAACCGATGGGATCTTAGGGGAAAACCTTCAAGGGGGAAACCCAGACTTTGGTCTCTGGGTCCAATCCTCAAAATGAGTCAGAGGGGCTTTTGGACACAGCCCAGTCGAGGAATTCATCTCCGGCCGACCAGTACATCCTTGTAGACAGGACCAGATAGTTACCCTGGTCCTTAAAGTGCTGACCCAACTCCATTCCAGTGGACCGACTGATCATCAGTCTCCTACTGTAGCTCAAACAATACCTTTTGAAGTTCTTCGTGCTGCGTTTCGCTGGGGCTCTTTGGATCATCCAGCCCTGAGAAAGAGAAGAAATATAAATCAAGCAATGTTAAGGACAGACAGTGATGAACGCATCAACACGTACTTTACATAATTACACTAAACTCGATGGGAGTGTTGATTAGAGAACGGCACAAGGAGGGAATTCTGAGCCTTTTCGCCAGATTTCTGTTCCTTTGTTTTTACAAAGGTGTGTGTTAATTCTGTGTTCCCGCCCGGAAGACCAAAACCCCTGACCCGTACCTGAGCCGTTTGGACAGAGAACCAGCACAAACCTGTGAGGTCCAGATCAGCCAGGGAAATGAGAGCGCTGTGGATCCGCTGGCGGGTGGCAGAGGGAGGAGGAGAGGTGGAGCGAGGAGGGCAGGCGGAGAAAACACTGTAAGGAGGTGAGCCAGTTGAGGTGTGTTTGGGAGGGGACGGGTCGGGAGTGTGTGCCTGGGGGCTGTCCAGGTCCGACAGGTCGATGAGATGGTAACTCTTGATCTCCCTGGGGCTTGTGGAACCTGTGGACAGATACAAAGCAACACTGGGTAAGAAAGAACATTATAATATTCAGAAATAAAAAGATATTCTTAAAATCATCACCCAGCCCAGCCAGAAGAGGCCTGGCCACCCCTTAGAGTCTGGTTCCTCTCTAGGTTTCATTGTAATATTGGACCCTATAAGGGAGTTTTTCCTGGCCACTGTGCATTAACTTCTTTTGCTTAGTCTTTGTGGTTTCAGGCTGGGTGTCTATAAAAGCACTTTGTGAAAACTGCTGTTGTAAAAACAACTTCATAAAATACATTTGATTGATTGATTGAGGATAGTTATACTTTTAGAAATAATAATTCTAGTAACAATATACTCGTTCTGTGTGCGTGATGTACTGGGTATCTAGGCCCTCTGGGTGATCCCTCCGAGACCAGACCTACCGTTTTCAGTGGAGCGCTCCGCGTCCCTTTCTCCTCCAACTCCACATTTTCCTACTCCACCCATTCCGTTGCTCCTTGACATGGTATCCTTATACAGGAGGAGCACCTGGGTCAGGTCGTCATTGGCCTGCAGGATCTGAGCTGGAACATTAGAAACACAGGAATAACGGACCACAACCTATGACAGGGATGAGCACATTACCAGAGCAAGGAGGAAACAGAGGTCAGATAAGACTTTTACAAATAACTGGGATATTTTAGATGAAGAGAGTGCAGTGAAAAGGTGGAAGTTAAAACAAAAAGGGAAAAACACTCAGAATAACCTGTCATCTAATGTACAGCAGAAGTTGCAAGTATTCAACCCATTAGGACCTTAGACAATAAAACACTAAAGTCCCAAGGTTTTAGTTTCCTTCTTCTCCTGCAGCTCAGTTCAAAAGGATGTCTGTATCGTAGATGTGTCTAGGTTGTTAGAATCTACCGCATTAAAACAAGTATTCATTAATATTAATATATTTTCTCTTACTTTGAAATAATAGGATATTTAGTGTAGAACAATTCCCAATGAATTGCAAAAATAAATCAGACTTTGTAACACAACAATAAATCCAAGGAGTCTGAATACTTATCCACCACGTTGTCAATACGACCAAGTCATAAACCAGAGCAGTTACCTAAAGCTTCGTCGTCATCGATGGTGTCGCTGGCCAATCGGAACAGGTTGGGTCTGAGCCTATCACAACGTTCGTACAGGGACTACAGGAAGGACAGCATACACAGATATCTGTTTAGTGTGACACACACACACGCGTGCGCACACACACACACACACACACACACACAGTATTTTTTCTTTAGCAGCTTGTACCTTCATGAAGTCAGTTTGCTGTTCTGAGGGCCTATTGAAGCTGTTTGGTTGTTGCTGGAGCAGCTCTTTTAGCCCCCTTGTGCTGCTAGCTACTTCCTCCAGAGTAGACAGGCGCCGTGACACACGCTCCGCCTTTTCCTGCTCCTGGAGACCATATCACAACACGGTCACACATACACTACCGTTCAAAGGTTCGGGGTCACTTTCAGTGTTTTTGAAATACATTTCTTTGTTATTTTAAAGAAAATCAAATTTTCTGTGAATTAGAATAACATCCAATTGATTAGAAATATAGAGTCGACCCTGTTAATGTTGAAGCTGAAAATGGCTGATTTTATGGAATCTCTACACAGGCGTACTGGAGCCCAATTATCAGCAACCATCAGTCCTGGGTTCTAAAAGCACGTTGTGTTTGTTAATCCAAGTTTATCATTTTAAAAGGCTAAGTGATCATTGGAAAACCCTTTAGCGGTTTAGTTAGCACAGAAGCATCAGCAATTGTGGGTTGAATTACAGGCTCAAAATGAAACAAAGAACTTTCTTCTGAAACCCGTCAGTCTTGAGGTGACTCCGAGATGCTGCCTTCTAGGCAGAGTTCTTCCTCTGTCCAGTTTCTGTGTGGTTTTGCCCATCTTAATCTTTTCGTTTATTGGCCAGTCTGAGCTTAGTCTTTTTCTTTGGAACTCTGCCTAGAAGGACAGCATCCTAGAGTGACCTCTTCACTGTTGACATTGAGACTGGTGTTTTGCGGGAACTATTTAATGACGCTTCCAGTTGAGGACCTGTGAGGCGTCTGTTTCTCAAACTAGACACTAATGTATCTGTCCTCTTGCTCAGTTGTGCACTGGGGCCTCCCACATCTCTTCCTGTTCTGGTTAGAGACAGTTTACGCTGTTCTGTGAAGGGAGTGGTACACAGCATTGTACGAGATCTTCAGTTTCTTGGCAGTTTCTTGCATGAAATACCCTTCATGTTTTAGAACAACAGACTGTTGATTTTCGGAGGTTTCTGGACATTCTGAGCCATGAATTGAACTCACTAACGCTGATGATGAAGATACTGAACTAGTCTAAACAATGACAGTTTTCAGCTTTGCTGACAATCACAAAGACCCCAAACTTCTGAACGGTAGTATACAGTATTATACACACACATTATTTACTCATTGACATATGTACAAATATATAAACAGACACACGTTAAGCAGTCACAGACACACTTTACGCAGTCACAGACACACATTACGCAGTCACAGACTCATATTACGCAGTCACAGACTCATATTACGCAGTCACAGACTCATATTACGCAGTCACAGACTCATATTACGCAGTCACAGACTCATATTACGCAGTCACAGACTCATATTACGCAGTCACAGACAGATTTTGCAGGCACAGATTCACTTATTGGACACATGTTCCCACCTCTTTTATGGTGTTCTGGATCAGTCTGTTTGCTGTCTGTAAATCTTCAGTCTTATTGCTCTTCAGTAGTCTGGCTAACAACTGTAAACAGATACACACATATAAAAAGCAATTTTGTTAGAGTTCCCCCATAAACTTAGATGTGTACATAATTACACACTCACACAGTCACAGACAGAAACGCACAGTCACAGATAGACACGCACACTCACAGACAGACACGCACAGTCACAGACAGACACGCACAGTCACAGACAGACACGCACACTCACAGACAGACACGCACACTCACAGACAGACACGCACACTCACAGACAGACACGCACACTCACAGACAGACACGCACACTCACAGACAGACACGCACACTCACAGACAGACACACAGTTGCACCTGAGCCTTGTTCTCCTGGTCAAAGACAGAGTCTTCTGGTCTCTGCCTGGGTGGAGGCATAACAATGATATCAGGGAGTTTAGGGTCCTTCTTCACAACGCCTGAGGCACAGAAGGAAACACTACAAGCTGAAGTGTTGTGCAGTTGAGTGTGAACATCCCACCTCCACTGGGAGAGCTGGGTCACAGAAAGCGAATCAAATAATGGAGCCAGACACCCTGGAATAATAAGTGCCTGTTCTGTCTAATTACCAGGTTCCCTGTGGTTTTGTGTTCTAATGGAAATTGTTTACTGACTTCTATGTTTTCTATGTAGAACAGTTCTAGGTGAATTGGTTCTAAGGTTCCAGGATGTGCCAACCGACCTTGTTTCTTCAGCATGCGGTATGCCTCCTGTATTTTGGGTTCTTCTTTAAGCCACAGAGTCCAGCTGTACAGAACCTCCGTCACCCTCAACTTCACCTCGGCACTGGTCCACGGGCCCAGGTGCTGTGCGGATCAACGAGTGCATTTTGTTAAAGCACTCAACAGAAACTGGCACCGTTATCTGGTCGAAAAGCCTGAACAGCAATGTTGTTCTTGAGTGAATGAGAGAATCAACTGTTATCTCTTACAGGCATTGAAAAGCTTTTGATCGTTCAATGACCTCTATCTCGCAAAAACATTTGTACACAAAACCCTGTAATACAATCTAACTGAATGTTCTACCCCAGAGAGGCTAAAACACACAACCTAAACATCTTACTTATGAACACTCCAGGCCAATAGTGTTGCACAGGAACCTACAGGCACACTTTTCCCTTCATAACGTACTTCTTTTAAACAAGGCAAATAGGATATATGAATTGGTCCTGCAATTCCATATGAATTGGTCCTGCAATTCATATGGAAAAGACTGCCATTCGGAACTTACTCAGAAACTCTCCTTTGAGAACAGTAGGTGGCCAATCTTACCTTTGGTGACAGAACTTTAATGAGCTCATTAAGGAACCGGAACTTTGCCGCCTCGCTGTGGAACCTTTTGCCACAGTTGTTCATGCAGGCTTCTAGAACCTGTGGAACGAAGTGATGTCAAACATAATCCTCTGTTAGAATTGTCTCACGTCTTCCCGGTTAGGAAGCAAAGCATTCGCCAACCATAGTATGACCACCACCTTGTTGACCTTTAATGTGGAACCAAATGTCGGGTTTTTGACAGACAAAACGGGAACCATGTTGTTCAAAACTGCAACGTAGGTTTGCCAAAAAGCGTGACAAAAATGTTTAAACGTAGAGAAAATCGGACCAGTACTTACTCTCGTGACTATGTACAATAGCCGTACTGTTTAGGTGACAACCTGTAGTGTGACCAATAGTGTGTGACCGATGTCATTACAAGTCACCATGCGCAGCTCCCCATACAGACAACCAGTTGAGACTAATAACCGAGGATTACTGAATAGTCGACACACCGTTCAGGGTCAGTCAGGGATTCTACACACTCCATCCATTCATTCATTCAAACGCTCCCCTTCAATCCTCCCATTGTTAACAGGATACATGGCTGTCAGTCCCCGTGACGTCCTCTGTAGCTCCCAACGCCCCCACCCGCTCTCTGCTCCTTTACCTTCAGCCCTGCCTGCACCCAACGCCCCCACCCGCTCTCTGCTCCTTTACCTTCAGCCCTGCCTGCACCCAACGCCCCCACCCGCTCTCTGCTCCTTTCCCTTCAGCCCTGCCTGCACCCAACGCCCCCACCCGCTCTCTGCTCCTTTACCTTCAGCCCTGCCTGCACCCAACGCCCCCACCCGCTCTCTGCTCCTTTCCCTTCAGCCCTGCCAGCACCAACGCCCCCACCCGCTCTCTGCTCCTTTCCCTTCAGCCCTGCCAGCCCCAACGCCCCCACCCTCTCTGCTCCTTTCTCTTTCACCCTTCCAACCCACAGGGTGGAAGCGTAAACACACTTTCCTCTCTGTGGAGAGGCTCTGGTGTAATCTTGGCTCTGGTGTAATCTTGAAGATGATTCACGCAATAAGGCACGAGGAAGCCAGTATAACACTGCTAAGAGCTGTTATTAGGCTCGAAACACTGCCCGGATAGACATAGCACTTAGCTGTTGTACAGTATGTTGGCAATATACCAGAAACCTGTGAGATGCTAATAAACAGGATTAAACTTGCTCCTCTGTTGAGGTGACTGTGTCGGGTGTAATATAGGTTTATACTGTGAGTAGTCTTGATTATATACCTTGTGTATATTGTTTATTTGTATTGTGTTGTTGTGTCCTTAGGCCATTAAGAAAGAGAGTTGGTCAATTTTCTGTCAGGGTGAGTGGATCTGGTGTTACTAGTATTGTAAAAGTATGTATTACATCATTTCTAAATAAAATAACATCAACAATATAATGAGTTGTCTTAAGGAAATACGGTGATAACATATTTACAAATGACATTACATCCAGTATAATATAATAAATATAATAGGCCATCTGGATAAGACGGTCTGCTTAATTACTATAAAGTAAACCAATGTTAAACAGAGTATTACATAGTTATTACTAAAATAATAATTGTAGCGTTGCCTTACAGTCAGTGCCTGAAGAGCCTCTCTCTGTTGAGGGGACTGGATCTTATGGGCCAGCAGACGAGTGGCAACCTGAGGACTGGAAACAGGTGAACAGAATTATCAAGATATAATAAATTACCAGAACTACAAAGTAATAATTATCTACCAGAACTCTAATGGAATCATTATCTACCAGAGTTTTACAATAACAAAACAGAACACTAATTTATAAAGTAGTTAAAGACGTATAATATAAACTATCTTAGTGTCTTTAGAAGTACTACACATTTATTTAACATTTCAAATTGCTTTCAGATTTGCTTATAATAAGGAGTACACATTTATTTATTGCATTTACCTTTACTTTTGATATTTTGAGTATATTTAAAATCGGATATTTTCACTCAAGTATTTTGCTGTGTACCTTACACTTACTCTAAACTTTTGATTTTTAATGAAGTCCATCACTGATAATCACGTGACCTTCTCAACTGTAAATGTTTTTCTGTGTCTTTGTAGACAAAATGTATTACACAGCTGTGAAACACAAAGACAAATCTTTGGACCTATAACACCAGAGAAAAACACTAGTTGCTCTCAACAACGACAACTTGTTCCTCTTAGTGATTAGCAATTGTCCACTGCCTCGTGTGTAACACGGATTGGACCTCTTGTCATGGAGGTGGGTGTACCAGTCAACTCTTTGTTAAGGTAACTCTTAAGTGGTAACAAGTATGAGTCATAATCTCCCATTTAATCTAGCGGCAAAAGTTGAAAGGCGGTTCTTTCCGTAATTACATAACTAATTTCTTTCATAGGGGATTTTGGGGTCTGCTTCAATTATGGCCTGTAAATAGCATAGGCTTACGCCTTCCTGCCCTTTTGATAACTGTAAAAATTTGTAGGACACGCAGACCTGTATCTTTTCGTAAAACAGTCATCAAAATACAGCAACGAAGAAAGCCGAACTTATCACAGACCTTAGTTGAAGTGGATCTAAAGATCCCCAACGCCAGAAATTGTGTAACCATGAAAAGAACCAATATTCAATTTTGCGCCTAGTTTTCATGGAGATTTTGAGGTAGTTCAGGGCATTGCAGCATCCTAACCTGTATATAGTGCCCCACTTTTTGACCTTGGTGCCCTGGTCAAAATTAGTACACCACAACGCAAACAGGGTGCCATGTGTTTGTCTACTCACCCATCATCCGTTAGGTTGACCTGTTCATAGAAGCCTTGTATACAGTCCCACCTGTCTTCGGAGTTAGCTGGGTCCGTGGCCTTGTCTAGAAGAGACACACAATATATCAATCAATAAAGTAATCAAACACGCCTAGCCAACTCCTGGATAGGCCTGTGGCTTGAAGCAAAAAACGTAATGGCCTAATGTTAACAGGAAGAAGATAGATCAAGCCCTGCAAGAGGCTTCAGTTCGAAACGTTTAGGGTACGACCTGCCCTAGGCGACTCCACAACGGGATTAACTGCGTTGAAATGGAGTTCACCAAATCCGTTGCAACTGTAACGGGACTGAACGCGCGCCGGCTGCGGTTAACCAGAGAAGGAAAATATTTTTTTCTTCTATAATTCTGCATGAAGCGCATGACTGTCTGGCGAGACGTAGAATATCTGATACTTCCTGTTGTCTCGGGTTATTTGGTTGCACTTTAAAAGCAAATGTAAGTAATAAGGTATTAAACTTTGCTCAACAATATCAGGTAATTTGTAGTCTGTAATCCCTCCACGGACTGTTACGAAGTAAACGAGGCAGATACGTGTTTACCTCAAAGCAATATAACTCCAAAGATGTATATTGAGTGAACTAGTTATAGCTGCCAGTCCTTATTTGCAAGCAATTACGCAAAGTACGTGATATATGTTTCTAAAACTGTCGTTGCAAAGATAAACCGTCTTTAAAACGGCAACCTGAACAAAGATTTTTTTCAGGACGCACTTTTCAACTGTCAATCACAAGACGCGTTTTCAAAATATCATTGCACTACAAGGAAATATGTTTGTAACTTTCTGGAAAAACAAATAATACACTCCGTTTTATTTAACTTACTCAGCCACGATTCTAAACTCTCTCCAAAACTTCCTCTGGTCGCCATGGCCGTGGCTGCGACTGCAGGTCTTTTAAAACTTCACGCACAGCGTCTTCTCACACAGCGACTGAACTGTCAACTGGTCTCACCTCCCGAGCAAGGGTCATGTGACACTAGTTGTGCTCCGTGCTGCTTAGTAAGATGTCATGCAAATCTACTACTTCCCTTCTTCCTCGAGTCACGTCTTGACATGAAGCCCTGGAAAAACACACTTTTAGCTCGTGTTTAAAAAGTATTGGACAAGAGGAAATAACTTTAGTGACATTTAGAATATTTTAATGAGTTATAACCCTTTCGGTTGGCAGACTTCACGGCTACTCGGCATAAATAGCCAAGCTATTGTTACTCATCCTTCGGCATGCATTTAAATATTTTTTATAGAAGTCTTTACTTAAATTGCGATTTTCTTTAACAAGGCTCATAAATGCACGCAATTTATTTTATTTAATCAGTATTTTCCATTGTTACACACGCACAAATACCGTTGGCGTAGCAAAGCCACGGCATTTTGCCCAGATGGAGTTCAATGGAGGAGCTCGCTCTCACGTGGGACCAATCCAGAAAATGTTTTACTTGCACGTCATTGTTAACAGCTAGCTATCCTATCTAAGAATTTGTCCCTAAGAAAAAGTCCTTTCAACCCCATCATGTCCGCTGCTCCATTTATTAATCCCACACCCACCTAAACCATATGGGTAAGAGGTTTTCAGGTAAAAAAAAATACAAATGTAATTGAACTGTTTTATTGCAAACCGAAGCATACAACAATGCGCTATATATACACAGGGAGTGAGTATGTTGCCTTCTGGGAAGCAGCTCAGTATTCAGCTGCAAGAGGTATTAAAGGAATCAGTTGAAGCTTTCAGAGCTGTTTCAGGAATCAGTTGAAGCTCTGTCTAGCTTTCAGAGCTGTTTCAGGAATCAGTTGAAGCTCTGTCTAGCTTTCAGTGAGGTTTCAGGACCCAGTTGACGCTCTGTCTAGCTTTGACAACTGTTTCAGAACTCATTTGAAGCTCTGTCTTGCTTTTAGAGCTGTTTCAGGACTCAGTTGAAGCTCTGTCTAGCTTTCAGGGCTATTTCAGGACTCAGTTGAAGCTCTGTCTAGAGCTGAGAGCTGTGCCAGGACTCTGTTGAAGCGATGTGTGACCTCACTGGGTCCCAATGACACCATCATCTCTGACACACTTGGACCTTGCTAGAAAAAGGAGTGAGAGGGATGGAGTAAATAAGATGGACAGGCTCAGTGGGCTACAGGTACAACAGGATACATTTACATCCAACAACTCAACAGGGAAACACTATGATGTTGCAGATTTCAAACAGGGAAATTAAGCTGCTGTCCTGCAAAATGATTACAACATGTCACAGTTCTTCAAAGTGGTTTTAAATAAAGGATCTCACTACTTCTCCCTCTCCTCTTCCTCTCCAGGGTTGGAAAATAACTGCTGAATTTACATGTAATATGATAAAAAAAACTGCAACCCGTCACATTGCCAGCTAGAAATATTCAATGTAGATGAAAGATACTTACCAAGAAAGTACACCACATTTGCATTTTTGTGTTAGTTGAGCATTTTTTTCAATTATTTTTAAGTCTGCATTTAATAAAAAGGCCCTACTGCATGTTTTTGTTTGTACGCAACTTTTACCGTACCTACTTTTACCGTACCAGTCAGGAAACACCAGCATGCATGAAATAAAAAAGATTGGTTCTATTGCTTTGAGCAAATTATGATTTCTGAAGTGAAAATTTGGCCAATAAACTTGCTTTTCATTTTTAAACAGAAAGGGGTGGATCTTCATTTTCCTATCACTAAACATTTACAGGATATTTGACCAATTACAAAATACTTCAGGGTTCTGGGTTAAACTCGTTCACAGACACTTCCTCCCAAATGGTGAAACACAGCATGAAACATGGCCTTCTGTTACCAATAGGAAAGAACAGAGAAACACAGGCTTAATCAGCCAACCAACAGCTAAAACATCCAACCTATGAATGCACAGCTTAACTGACTGGTCTCCAGTCTTCACTGACTTGGAGAGAACCAAGCAGTCAGTGTTTAGTTAAATGTGTTCAATGTTATTTAAATGACACTACAGTATCTTGATACCTTATTGAATACACACTGAATTTAGTGTTGCACCAGCTGGTTAGTTTCCAGATCGTTTCATACGATGTGTCTAGAATGAAAGACGTAATGGGTAAAAGTTTGTGTAAATTAACAAACGTCAGAAATTCCTCTCAAGCGGCAAACTATTTAGCTAAATATGAATTAATATCACTAAGACATCCGCAGGAAAAACTACAAATGAATGTTTCCATTTGGTGAGTTATATGTTATGCAGAAATGTCTTGGGATGCGAAGTGTTGTCACTGCTAGGTGATATGCTGACATTCATGGGTAAATGGATGACGGATGATGTTTCAAGCTTGTCTAATTCTGGAATTCGGGCACATTTAAGCCTCAAATCATCCATTCAAATGGGTTACGCTTCGCTGAGTGTCGTCTTGAAACCGTTATGCCTTTGGACAGATCATCAAGTATGTGAATGAGAATCGGTTCTCAATTCACTTAAACAGAGATAAAATCCAAAAAGGTCAAATATTGTTTTTTTTATAGTTCTATTGGATTGGTAATATGCATGAGAAGGGATAAAAAATGACAGAAAAAGATCAGGGCATGTTGCAGTGTTCAGTTTGAAACTAATATTTGTAGCTGCAACGCCTCAGTTTTGGAAAGTAATTGATCAAACTCTCATCCGAACATTCCTACGAGTGAGATCAACCTTCATTCTCTGACTCCCTCCTCCGTCCCTCCTCCATCTCTTCTTCCTCTCCTCCCCTCTTCATCGCCCTCTCCTCCCCTCTTCATCTTCGTCTCCGCCCCCTACCTGTAGCCCGCTGAGGGCCAGTCGTATGGTCTTCATTACGTCTCTGTATTTGGTGTTCATGGTCTTTTTAGCCAGAGTCTTCAGCTCCACACCGATGCTGTCAACGGACAGCTCCTCACCTCCAACCCGATCCTCCATCAACCTAAAACACAGAGAAACCAACATGAAACATTCATTTCTCATACTGAGAAATGAAATCCTTTCTAGGATTTTTGAACACCGGCTGTAAATGTGGCGCTGTTGAATTAAAATGAGTTCCCAGAAAGTGAATGTATGTGCTGATATGTTCCCCATGTAATCAGAACCAATCACTTCAAAATTTGGAGCGTTGTGGCTAATTGAGGTATGATTCTCCTTTTAGATTATTATAACATACAAACAACATACAACACAGTAATAGAAAAGTCTTACTTTGTTTTGGTATAGGTCCCAGGGTGCAAATTTAACTAGGACACACAACTGCTCACTAAAACAATTTTAAATGATAACATGTAGTTGGCAAACATACTTTATAACCAGCGTAGCGATGTGTTCAGCCTCCGGCACTGAGCTGAGTACCGCCACCTGCTGGTCAGAGAAGGACGGTCGAACCCAGAGGTAGGAATATTCAGGAGCTACCAGCTCAGACAAAGAGGAGATATGACCCTGAAAAAGGGAGGGACAGAGATAAGAGAAGGGGTGGGTGGGCGGGGTTCTTCTCTGGAGGAGCAGTTAAAGTCAAATAATATTTTCTAAGATATGTTTTCAGGCATTTTATGATCTATTGGCCAGTAAATGGTGGAAGACATTAGTTCTTGTAGACAGAGCCGTGGGCAAGACACCAGTGCTTCAGCATTGTATGTGCAGCGACACGGACCCAGGGACAGCCAGCGACACGGACCCAGGGGCGGCCCGGGACACGGACCCAGGGGCGGCCCGGGACACGGACCCAGGGACGGCCAGCGACACGGACCCAGGGGCGGCCCGGGACACGGACCCAGGGGCGGCCCGGGACACGGACCCAGGGGCGGCCCGGGACACGGACCCAGGGACGGCCAGCGACACGGACCCAGGGGCGGCCCGGGACACGGACCCAGGGACGGCCAGCGACACGGACCCAGGGGCGGCCAGCGACACGGACCCAGGGGCGGCCCGGGACACGGACCCAGGGGCGGCCCGGGAC
>JACXGJ010008070.1:0-28362 GCA_016801105.1 Esox niger | reverse complement strand
TAAACAGCCAGACCAGCAGGAAGTTCCCCGATATCGTGGTGACATAGATGAAGAAGAAGAACCCCCCCATCAGCTTGAAGTAGGATGGGTTGAGCCCCGGGAAACCCACGATCACAAACTCTGACACACGTGTGTAGTTTTCATCACTCACCTCCACCATACTGAACTCGTGAAGGAAGGTGGAATGGAAGGAGAGGGAAGGAGAGATGGTTGGATGAAGGGAAGGAAGGGAAGGAAAATGACAGATGGGGGTAATGGAGCAGAGTATGGATAGAATGAGAGAAACATTAACAGTGATCTCCTGATGAGTCCTTTATATTGTTTGTGCTCTTTTCTGTTTGCCTTATAGAGACACATAGTGAGTGATTGATTAAAGGAGCATCCTCTTGAACAGAGCTGAGCAGGACTGGCACACTGCATCGTCTTGACATAAGTAAATCAGGAGATATAATGGCTGTTTATGAGCAGTTCTCCTCTTATGTCAGTCACTGGCAATCACTTAATTAACCATATAACAGTTATAATATTGTAGATTGATAATCAGTCTAAGTGTAAGTCTATTCAAAATAGTTCTATTTAACTATTTAAATCTACTTCTATTTATAGCTGAATACCAAAACTGCTTTCAAAGAGCAGGACCACAGGCCCCAACTTCTTTAACAATTGTGTTACACAAATAATACATTAAAATGTCAAGGCAACTTCTGTTGCAGTTTTTTTTATAATTTACACAATTTTCTTTATACCACATGGATTTTGTTTGTTGAACTGAAACAGTTGCAATACATTGTCTGCCTGAGGTTGGTTGTCAATCCTCCGTATCTCTCAGTCCACCACTTAATCTAAGATGGAGAAATACAAACAGACATCTAAGTAAAGGAGAGATGCTGAAGACCCTGAATTATCTCTTTCACCTTCTGGAAATTAAATACATTAAAATCAGTATATATAAGGAGACATTTCCTGTCTATTTAATGTCCAATTTAAGCTGAAAATAGTCCAGAAAAATTAAATAGGGAGATTCTGGAGGGGCTGTGTCTCTCCATCTTTACCTCCCACTTAAGATGCATAGAGAGTAAGAGATTCACTACATAAACAGAAGGATCCTGGACGGACTCCATCCAATAGGCATTGCTCCATCCTTACCTCCTATCGGCCCTATGTGGTGTGTGGAGTTGCCCCTCCAGACCTGAGTCGCAACTTTATAACCATTGTGTCCTCTGATAGGGCAGCCAACAGCCAATCAGAGATGTCCATTCTGCTGACATCACTGTATTACATTACTCATGTCATTTATAGTTTTTGCCTCACTGAAGATGCGTTCTGTGACTTCGCAAATAAACAAAATTGTTAAACCTAAAATTTCACATGTGGTTGAGTAGTATGTGGTTAAAATCTTAACATATTATACCTAGAATCTCTATCTCACCTTAGTTAACCATTAAAATCCAAATGTAGTGGTTTCACATTTTCGCAAGCCAATCTTCAAAATAATAAAAATTAGGATGATATGCAATAGACTTCTGACAATTTGTTTGTAATGCACAATACTGTGGGTAGCCAACTGTACATACAGTATCATATTACCTAGATACTTTCCCATCCAGCGACTGAAGCCACGTCTGCCCATTGTAAGGCCTCAATCCAAACAAACTGAAAAACATTTCTATAATATTTTTAGAATTTACAGCACTGAGTGGCATGTAGTACAAACCAATTCTTACCTTTTTAATAAAACAAGACTTGTAGCTGCGTGATTCAGCAACTATGGGCACCTTGGCCTTGCATACAATTAGAAAGTAAAACCTATTGAAACTCTATTCTACCAGAATTATAAATGTCATTAATTTGTCCAGAAACAAAATGTAATAATGGCTATGATCGTACTGATAAGGGATTTATGGATTTTTATCTTTTTTCCAAGACAGCCATGGAAACACGCCATTTCCAACATGTCACAGAACATCACTTTTAGTTGTAAAATGAATATCACAGAATTATTTTTTTCTATTATATATATTCTGTAAAAATCAAATTATTTATTTATTTATGTCATATGCGACTGTACAGATTTCATATGACTCTGCAATAAATTGTCTAATATATTTACTTTGCTTTCTTAATATAAATAATGCAACACTTGATGTTTGAATGTCTTAATTGTCCTTGATGACAGCAGAAAACATTTACTTATAATGTGAAATATGATTCTTTTAGTTCAGGTAATCACCTAATCAGTACCCCCTTAAGTAAAATGAGGTCTGCTTGTGTTGGAATTTAACAGACACTGGAATGGAATGGCTGCCGTACATGAAAATATATATTTTTTCCAGAATGGTAAATAATACCGCTTTACCAAAAAAAATATTACTTGTGATGGAAATGACAATGTGTGTTGGAAATGACCAACATGTATGTAAATAACCTTTTCTTGCAATTATTTTAAACATTTTTTTGCAATTATTTAAAAAAAACTATTGTTAAACATGTAATTCCATTGTCTGTTGTGTGAAACATACAAGTAGGATTTCAAAATTATGCAAATAGCACTTATTTGTCATTATGATATTTCTTTAATTGGCTGGCATTCAGAAACATGTTACTTTACTTAAATCGCATATTTTTGTTTGCCAGAATATTCCGTCTTTCCCCCAGAGACAGTCCTATTTTCATAGGCTTAAAGATATTTCTGAAATATATTATTAAGCAACCAGTCAAACAACATTTTCATTTGTATGATCGAATAAATGTAGTCGAGCAACAGTTTGGACAACGAATTGGAGCGGGAAAAGATTGTCCCTCCTGCAAGTGCAATAGCGACCACTGCCGATGCTTTCCTGCTCAGCCGAAAACAAATGATTTTGGAAGGAACCCGATCCACTACAGTAAGGACTTGTGCAGTATACAGTAAATCCGTACATTATACAAATCAATTTATCGATGTTGTGGCTTAGCAGTACTCCCTTGAGCTGCACTTTCACTGTATATTACAAAGTATACTATATGTTTTTTGTTCTTCATAGACACCAATGACTGGTTAGACCATGTGGACAGTAAAGCAAAGGAAACATTTATAGTCCAAAAACCTCTGGTTTTGGACTATAAATGAGGTAAGAACAAGACACTGGGTGAGTTAGATTACTTCTAAGACTTGATTTCCAATGTATCTATATGTTAGACATGGTTTACAGAAAAATTTAATTGATGACTGGATGAAATATATTAATGTGCAAAATGTGTTGTGTGTGTGGGTGCACCCTGGTGTGTGGGTCCAGGTATGTCAGGAAACGATTGACTCATACTTGCACAAATTCCCAGGCCAACATAGTACAGCTTGGGTTTGCATTGACTAAAAGACCAATTGGGATTCATTATTTTAGAGCATTCCAAGTCCATGTCATGGTTTCTGGTATAACTTCTCACGCAAGGGCACATTTCTATTCTTGAACTAGCCATTTGGAAAAACAAGAAACCAGTAAAGCTTAGTTCAGCCGGTCCGCAACAGAAAGTGTTGCCCTCTCGAGGTTCTAACCCAGATCGCCCACGTGGAAGGCTGTGTCGTTGACCACTACACCACAGAGCTGTACATTTGATGGGTGTCAGTATAGCCTTGTCTACCCTGAACTAATACTATTTTCCCACTGGCCGTATCAACAGCTAATTGGCCATTCGTGAATGATATTGATATATTTAAACCGACCACCTTTTCTTACTAACTTAACCAACACCACATATAGCGTCTATCAAATGTATGCCGTTTGCCACTGGCCGTTTTACAGCGTATTAGCCAGTAATAGGCTTTACCAGTATCTACTAACTTACTGGAATAGACAAGAATTGTACAATTGTTAGCGAGTCTGCCAAAGCTTTTTCATTTCTTGGCATAAGAATGTATTTTTTCTTTCATGGCATAACAACATACTTCTTTCTTTCATTCGTGAATGTCATTGATACAACAACTATCAATAAGTGTGACGATAACTATTTCATCAAGCGAAAAGACAAGAGAATTGTGGAATGTACCAAAAATAGTCGCAATGCTATATAGCGTAGTTTTTTGTGGCCCACAAATGCATTTAATAAATATTATTGTCCTCAATAGAGTTGAATTTAGGTTTTATACGCGTAAAGCATTGTCTTTAACCACTAGGGCATGGAAATACGCTTCAACAGTTGCTAGACACCATTGAGCATTGTGTTAGACTAACGCTAATTATTAAATTCACCTCCATCATAGCGTCTATGAACTGTACGGCTTTTGCCACTGGCCGTTTTAACAGCTTATTAGCCAGGCTTACTGGTAGCTACAATCTTCTAGGAATATTCATTAAACTTGGTATGCTGCTCAATTTACAACAAATATTGCGACCTCTTCTAAATTCGTTCTAAACCAAAATATTGCAGATTAGTTGAAAGGAGGTTACCGTGGTAACAGAGAGGTCTACCGACACTTGCTAGCAGATTAGAATTTGACTGTCCTGAGGTAATTTGTTGTTGTTGCCAGCAGTTGCAGTTTGAACTCGAACTCTCATTGAAAATGATCATGCGTGTGAACAAAACAATAAAAAACGAAACACAGGCTTCTGGAGATTTTCACGTCAAAATTATTTTGCGCTGGATATCTTTCAACGATCCTCTTGGTAGTGCACTGGTTGTTGCTTCGCGCACTTTTTTCCTCTTCTGTACTGAAGACCCAACGCACTCTGCTGGTTTCACTAGCTGCGTCTGACTACGAGGACAGTGTGCTCTGGTTTTCTCAAGTTGTACATAAATATTAGGTATGCACCAAAACCCTCATGTACTTGTACTCGTACTCATATAAATATGATGATACCACCTCATGGAAACATGTGCAACTCGATGTTTGTGTCGCTTCTTGCGGCATAAGTCAGATTGGTAGAGCGGGAAGACGGAGATGTCAGCAATGACACAAGTAGAGTGCAAGTTCTGCTCTGCTAAATTGTCAAGAGGAGGATAAAGAAAACATTTAACACAAGCAATTTGATAAAATATCATTAGACAACCCAGCGCAGAGTTTAAGGGTTCACCTAGCAACCGCAGTAGGTCAGCACTGTATATTACAATAAATTATTTAGGCATTGTTGTTCCCATTAGAATTTCTCTACTATTTGGCTTCAAACCAAACCATAATTTTCACTTAAAAAGGACTGTAAATGACAGTTGGAAATAGAGCTACTGTGTCAATATTTAAATGCACACCCCTTGCTCAAGGGTACAACGGTAGGTGTCAACAACACCATACACTTGCAATGTTGCTCTGTCCGAAATGTTATTTGAACTGGCCATCAGCCTCCCTACTTTCAAGTTACCTGCTTGTAAAGCAAACTCAGGCAGATAACAAAGTTGATGGTGAACTTCAGAAGGTTGCTGATGTAAGATGCCACACCGGGAATGTAGCACAAAAAGATGATGACCAGCTGGGAACTACAGGTGGAGAGTGAAATCCACCGACTCTGGATGTAAAGAGGGGTTTAGTTAAAACCGGTTCACAGTCAGTTAACATGCATAGAACAGTGCAAAAATATGTCTCACGCACACACACAAACACACACACACCTGTGCACTGACAATCCTGAGAACGAACACCACAATGTGGATGTAGGAGAAGATGATGAAGGAGAAGTGGACGAGGAGGGTTAGTGAGGTGTCGGCACAGGACTGCCGGTTGAGAGGATAACTGGTTAACATTTTATTTAAAAAATTGAGCACCGGATAGGACTAGAGAAATGTAGCCACACATATTCACAATGGCCTACAGGGCTAACCCTAAATGTAGCCTTAAAACTAACCCCAAGTCAGACAAAGCATCTTGTTAATGTGAGGACTGGTCAAAGGTCCTAACTTCACATGAGTTTCCTTGTGTTACTGTTTGAATGAAGACCCCCCCCAAACCTTAACCCTAAAACACACACACACTTTCTGAGTGAAAATGTGTCACAGTAGCAGTGGATAATCTTGATGTGACCACAGAACGGCAACTGGCCCGACTGGAATGTGGTGACACTTGGATGTATCATGGCTGAGACCCAAGAAAAGACTTAGAATCGACAGGGTTCTGTTGTTCATCAACTTGGAATACCTGATGTGGGGAAGGGGGGTGTTGAATAGTCAGGTACTGGTCTATATCCGTGCTCATCATGAGTGCTGGGTTATGTGCTGTTGATGTTGTTCCCGCCTTGGACTTTTATTGTGTGCAAACATTAAATCAAAGTGTTTTTGGTCTGCAGTTTTGCCAGTGTCTGACAGAAAAAGTAAATTTTGCCAAAATGAAAGAATACATCCGCAAATCCAGAGCTCCCAAAGTTGATTAGTATGATTCCTACAAAGTTTAACATCACAAAGTCGTAGGAACAATCAGAGCAAATAAGGTGTGTATTTCAGTCTTGTCCCCTGGATGCCCTTTCTCCAACTTTCCCCCTTTAGACTTTTGCAACTTTCATCCCCAGTCTGTAAAATGTCCAACTCACAGAGGCTTAGCAGGGGGAGGTAGAGAGACAAAGGGGGGAAGGGAGAGAGGGGAGACGGGGAGGGATGGAGAGGTGAGCAATAGAGGGTGGAGAGAGACGGAGGGTGGACTCCTAATTGACTCACTAATGAGCACCTGTTGTTTATTAGGACGTGTGATTCCCAGAGTGTACGCAGGGAGCTGAGGGGAAATGCAGGTAACTGACGTGCGCCTGTGTTTGTTTGGGTGAGAACAGCCCACTAGAGACAGAGGGACAGGTGAGAGGAGGCAGTGGGTGTTTTGATGAAAAGAGTTACACTAATGGGTCCTCAGGAGATTGACCTTCCGCAGAGTTCACTTGTTGTTGAGATGACAGACAAACACATAGTGAGGTAATTTGGACAGATGCAGGTCATGCTAAGGATCAGATGAGTTCAGCTGTCATTGTGTCTATATTCTGACTGCTGTAAATGCAGTTATATGGATTATAACTGAGTGATGAAGGAAATTGTTTATATACATTATTATAAATTATTTTGCTGGTTTGAGGCAGTCTTTGTCCTTTATCCTATTTTCAAATAGGTTGCCCATTTGTTTTCAGCAATAATTTTTTCACAACTGATCAGAATTATTTGTCCTATTGTTTACTCTTTTGAGCAGTATGTCTGGAAGATTGAATTTCAATAAAATCACAGGAGAAGCTATAAAAATAGAATTATAAAAACCACAGTACACCCAAGTTCTGTACACACTTCCGCTCTCACCTCCATACATCTCTACTTTACAAGCCTGTTTATATGGGCCCATATTCATAAATCATTTAAGCTGGGATCAAGTTCATGATGAACAGTATAATTGAACATCAAACAACAGGTGTATTTTCAACACGTCACTTATCACTTATCGATATCTACATATGAACAAAAATATATAGTGTTTTATTTAAAAAGCATGACACAGAGGAGTTACAAACAACATGTAGTGTTACCTTTTATCGCACATTATTTTACGAAAGTGCATTTAATATGTCCTAAAAGGCACAGTAGATGCTATATGACACCCCTGCTTGCCCACTCTTTGTGAGATGGGTCTTGGCATCCCCGTTTTCCTTCTCCTCTGGGTTTAATTGACTTCGAAGGGGACCAACCCTGTCCTCCTCGGAAGAAGCCCAGTGGTTTGCAGACCCGATGGGACCCTTTGCTGTCGGGGCTTATCAATTCAATTAACTAGGCCCTAATACTGCTCCCTGAGGATGTGCATTAGTTGGAGCAGTAGTGAGATAGGGAAACCATTAGACCTGTGGGACACTAGGTGTTAACCCCAAAAGACCCCTATCAGGTACAGTACTGTGCAAAAGCCTTAGGCCAGCAGAGAAAATTGTGTAAAGCTATTTGGAAAGTTAGTGTTTATTTGATTACATAGATTAAAAAATAGGAAGAATTCCATATGTTGTCCAAAAGGATAGCAGAAGTTGCACATCCTGAGATCTTTATACTTAGGGGTGCAAAGACGAGTGTGACAGATAGCCAGGTACCAATCCATTTTGATGGTCATCATGAGTGTTAGGGTTATGTGTTGTTCATATTGTTGGGTAGGTACCTGAGAGGGTGACAGATAACCAGGTACCGGTCCATAGCCATGGTCACCACGATGAGAGCATTAATGATGCCAAAGCAGTGGATAATTTGTTCCTGGAACAGACTAATTCCCCCAGTACCGAGCTATAGCTTTGGGAAGGGCCACCTTGCAGAACCTCGGGAAAAGGAAATACACCAGAACATATCAGAAGAGAATATGCATAAATCCATTGACAGGAATATAGAAAATATTTCAAAATGGGAAACTCCTTTTAACTGGGATGTGTGTCAAACCCATTTCTGGGAGACCTGATGCACCAGTTATTTAATTTTTAAGTTTGCAAATATGCATTAACATTTAAAATATTTCCTGGTTTTCTACAACACATTACTCCAGTGCTAGCCTCTTTACACTGGCTGCCTGTTAGGGCTAGGGCTGATTTTTATTTTTGGTAACCTATAAATCAATACATGGACTTGCTCCGACTTATCGCGCTGAAATGATCCAGCCATACATATCTGCACGTAACCTTAGCTCTCAAGATACAAGCCTTTTAACAGTACCTAAAATTTCTATACAGACAGCCGGAGGCAGGGCTTTCTCTCATAGAGCTCCACTACTTTGGAATGATTTGCCAATTAAAATTAGAAGTGCAGACTCAGTGCAAACCTTCAAGTGTTTACTCAAGACTCATCTCTTCAGCCTGGTCTATGATTATGTGTAGTCTGGCCCAGGGGTGTGAAGGTGACCAGAAAGGCCTGATACTGTCCACCCTTGCTGTCTTGCCAGGTGGGCTCTCATCGCCACTCGGATGCCCTCCCTCTAATGCCATTCGAGGGCGGAGTCACTGGCTTGTTGTTGTCTCTCTGTTGCGCACTGGTGCAATTGGGCTGTACTCTGCTGGCAATACTCGGCCCTCATTCAGGATAATTGCGGTTGGTGGGTGTCTCTTTGGTTGATGCTTGGCAATGTGGGTGGATTGATTTCCTGCCCGTTGGGCCCTGTCTGGGGCCTCCCCTGGATAGGGCCACAGTGTCACTGGACCCCCCTGTCTCAGCCCCAAGGTCTTACGTTGCTATATTTTTGTGCTGGGGGAGTAGGGTCTTTATTTTCCCTGTCTTCTGTTGTTTTAAACAAGAGGTCATGAGGTCTTGACCCACACCTGCGGAGTACCAGGCTTGACTCGTTGTGGACCCTGTCCAAAGTCCTCCTGGTTTTATTGCAGATCAAGAGGATACCTGACGATTTCAGCTACCACTCTGCTGACCCCCCCCTCTGTCCCTGTGCTTGTCCATCGGGTCATGACTCCGATCTGGACTATGTTAAAGTAGACTCTGGGCTCAGCCCACATGCATCGATTAACTATTACAATTTGGACTCTTAATATGTTCACCCAGAACAGCCAGGAGAGGACTGGTCACCCCTCGGAGCCTGGTTCTTCTCTAGGTTTCTTCCTAAAAAATAATTCCTAGCCACTGAAATTCAACACTACTGTTGTTTGCTCTCTGGGGTTTAAGGCCGGGTGTTTTGTGAAAGCACTTAGTGACAACTGCTGATGTAAAAAGGGCTTTATAAAGTAAATTTGATTGATTGATTGAATACCTGGTTGGAAGATTCTCCCCAAAAGAAGATTGATCAAGCAGAATGTGATGTAATGAAGGCTTTTAATAATGAGCCTTTCTCTTACCAACATCGAAAGTAGATATATAGGATGGCTTCTGTCACTTTGCTGATTTATGCCCCCTGGTGAGAGTTCCCGTCAAGCGGTTTGATACTTGGGCAGGACTTATGGTTGGGTGGGTGGAACAGCCGGTGTGGTAGGGTGGGAATTCCTGTGTGACATAGTATGCTAGGCGCGGAACTTCCTGTATAACGTATCTTAGAGCAGAACTTCCGTTATAACATATGCATGTCCAGTGAATGAAGTACGGCAGGGTGTGTGATTTGACTATGTGTATTGTAAATAAATATGTAATTTATGATTGGTTTGTTGTGTTTGTAGATGTTTTACAATGTGTCCCTGGGATCCAGCATATTAATTTCGCAGACGTTGGATGTTACAATAAGTGTTATTAAAGCGATGTGTAACCAGTGGTGGTTGACAGTTTTATGTTTAACTATACTTGTGTAACATAGAGTTGTGCATTGTGTAACTTAAAACAGGTATTGAATTTCATATGTGAAATAAATCTTTATTTTAGTAAGAAAAAGTTGCAATTTTAGGAGATTTGGCCCATATTATTATGATTTTAACAGGAAACACGATTTAAGATCAGATTGGCCTATTTGTCTTTAAAATAGAACACAGAAAAAACTTTTTTGTTTATAGTGACTACACCTTTATTGCACACACCTTTATTGCGCTTTTCAATTCTTGATGCAGTTTCTCATTAACACATCATGGAATTAATATTAAAGAAATTTATTTCCAGAGAAAAAGACGGTCATTAAAACGATATCCATACATTTTAACATAGTATCATGAATGCTATTCTTCTCTGTAAAAGTACTTCAAAGGAATGACTAGATAACATAATAAACACATGACAGGAACCAATACAAATATGGAAATATATCAGTTAGATGTAAATGCTAAATGCATATTACTTATTTTAAACGGCTCAAATCGATTATGTAAATGTATGTATGACATATATGGCCATACATTAGTAATACATTTATAAGTGAATGTTAATATGTAAATATGTCAATATATAATACTTTTCTCTGGGCTGGAACCTCAACGTCACAGTGAACTTGATCAGTCCTTAGTAGTTGATGCCAGGACGATGCCCCCTGACCTTTTTTATGAAGACAAAGCCTCACGGGTCATTCATGGCCACAGAGAGTGGATAGATCCTGTTCCTGAGGTGGATAGAGCAGTCCCAGGAATGGTGGGGGGACACTTGGCTTTTTGGTGGGGGAAGACCTCTCCTAGGTCAGCATACTCTGATGGGATCTGGGTGTGATGGCCGCCCTCCGGGCTCTCCACCGATGTCGCACCGGCAGCGACATGGCACTGCTAACACAAGCCAGCTCGATTTGGACCTCAGTCTGTAGTCCCCTGCTGATAACGGTCCTTAGAGCCAGCTTGTCCCAGCCACAGGACGCGACCACTGTCCGGAATGGCAAGGTATATTCTGACACCGTGCCCCTCCCCTGTTGTTGGTGCATAAGCGTTCTGCGGGATGATCGAACGCTGCTAAGAACTTGGCAATGAATCTGGGAAACGACCTGCCATCCCATAGCGCAGTTGCCCATGCAAGGGCGCTATCGGTGAGGAGGGAGATTATTGTGGTCACCTCCTCAGTGTCCAGAACTGGCTGGTCCCCAAAATATAGCTCGCACCGAAGAAGGAAACCACAAGAACCCTCCGGATAGCCATGGTATTTATTAGGCAGGGCTCTTTGGGTCTCACACACCGGGGTGCAACAAGGCTCCACATGATCAGGGACGGGAGCTGTCGCAGCACCAGCTGGCTGCCCTGGGATCTCCCATACAGCCTGTGCTGCCAGGTGGAACATCAGAATGGCAAACGCAGCCACTAGTTTAGAGATCTCTCCCTCCATGGCTTGGAGCCAATCCTCTAGCTCCTGCGCTTGACTGGAAGATCCAGCCCACTGCCCGTGCCTTCCTTAGCTCATATCGGGATGGTAGCGAGGGAGAAACAATTAAGAAACAAAAAGGCAAAACAGAACCAAAAAAAGTTGCCAAACTACAGGGAAAAAAGAATGAAACCTCTGGTTACGATGGATTTTTCTTTAAGGTGCGAGGGATGTGTGTAAATGATGAGGCAAACAAAAGGAAATACAAAACAACGACTACTCACCTTTTGGAAAGTTCGTATTAATATATATAACAACACTGCACTGACTGATGGGTGCATCTTTACACAGATCTTCAACAGATTTCTGGAGCTGTGTGAAGTTCCCTCATGCTTCAAATGCTCCACAATTATCCCGGTCCCCAAAAAACCTTCCATCACAAGACTGAATGACGACAGACCTGTTGCCCTCACATCTGTGGTCATGAAATGCTTTGAAAGATTAGTGTTGGCCCACCTGAAGGACTTCTCAGGCAACTTGCTAGACCCTTTTGCAGTTTGCCTGCTGGGCTAACAGGTCTGTGGATGATGCTGTCAACAGGGGACTGCACTATGTCCAGAAACACCTTGACTCTCCAGGGATATATGCAAGGATCCTGTTCGTGGACTTCAGCTCAGCATTCAACACCATCCATTATCCCAGACATCATCCATACCAAACTCATCCAGCTCACTGTGCCAGCCTCCACCTGTCAGTGGATCACAAACTTACTGACCAACAAGAGTCAGCAGGTGAGGCTGGGGAAAACGACATCCAGCACCCGAACCATCAGTACTGGCGCCCCCCAGAGTTGTGTGCCCTCCCTACTGCTCTTCTCCCTCTACACAAACATCTCCACCTCAAGAGATTCATCTGTCAAACTAGTGAATCTCACAGACGACACTACGGTCATCGGCCTTATCCGGGACGGTGGCGAGTCTGCCTACAGATAAGAGGTTGAACAGCTAGTCCTCTGGAGTGGTCAGAACAACCTGCAGCTTTACATGCTCAAACCTGTGGAAATGACTTTGGACTTCAGGAGGAGCCCCCCGACTCTGCCCACCATCACCATTCTCAACAACGCTGTGTCTGTAGTGGAATCCTTCAGGTTTCTGGGAACCACTATCTAAAGTGGGAATAAACATTTCCCAGGATTTAAAGTGGGAGCATCATTAAAAAGGCCCAGCAGAGAATGAACTTCCTGTGCAAGCTTTAGAAGCTTAACCTGTCCAAGGAGCTACTGATCCACTTTTACACAGCCATCCTCCAGTCTTTTCATTGCACGTCTATCACTGTTGGATTTTGAGCTGCACGAAACTGAAAAGGAGCAGACTATAACGGACAGTCAGAACTGCAGGAAAAATCATTGGTACCAACCTGCAATCCATCCTGGACTACAAAACCCGAGTCTATAAAGGGGGCAGGAAACATCACTGCAGATCCATTACACCCTGGATACAACTTGTTCCTGCCCCTCCCCTCTGGTAAAAAAAACAAACAGACACAGGAACAGTTTCTATCCACAGGCCATCACTCTGATGAACAGTCAACTTCAGTCACTTAGTGCCAGGCACAATCCCTGTATAACCACCCAGTAACTCTGACCCTGACATCCACCTGTCTACTACTTATTTTATTATACTGTATATATCATATCCACCTATCTTATGTACATTACACCTGCACAAAAAATATTTATTCATTTCAGAATTGTTTGCACTCTGCTCACATACACTATATGTATTCATTTATATATATATGTATATATATAGATCACATCCACTGTCATAATAAATAAAATAAAAAAATATTAATACCTGCACAATAATATTTATTTCCAGCACCCTTTATACCCTGCTTTTTGCATTATTGTCTCACCAGTCTTACTATGTTGTGGTTTGGTTTATTATGTGTATTTATGTGTACTGTATATTGCGGTTGGTGACTCTTTTTGAGTGTCCTTTGTTAAAGTATTTTATGAGTATGCACATCATGAGCCTCTATAATCCAGAGTCAAATTCCTTGTATGTGTGCACATACTTGGCGAATAAAGCTGATTCTGATTCTGATTGGTGGCTGATAGTACATTGGTGAATTGATGCACCATAGAGGGAAAGACTCCACAACATCATGCAGAGCAGGTGTTACAGGTCAAAGCAATAAGACAGCACTAAAGTCAATATATGTATATCTTCAAGACGAAACAGATCTACTATTTTACAGAGAACCACACGCTTCATCCACCGATATTAAACCATACTGTTCTTGAGAAAATTACATGTCATAAGCATGAATTTACATTAGAACCCTGAATTAACATGTTCTAACCTGAAATTATTATGTTACATAACCTTGTCCCCAGTCCGAACCCTGACCCTAAAACGAACTCAGTAACCCCTCATTTAGTGATGACAGTAATGGTGTTGGGTTTACTCTGTTCTGTCATGTTGTTCCTCCAGCCGTGTCCCCAGCGCATCAGGATGGCCTTGACTTCCTTGGTCCTGAAGCAGTAGATGAATGGGTTGGCGACTGGGGGGAACAGGCTGCAGAACATAATTTTAGTATTGGGAGAGTACTGAAGTGACAGTATACTCTTTGAATATTTGCTAGAAAAGAAAAAGTTTTCTTCTGCATTTTCTCCAGTCACCCTCAAACACAGGCTGAGATTGAATCAACTACTTTCATGTTTCAGGTGTCTCTGAACTACAGTGTAACTACCTATAAAGGAGGGTGAGGCCGATGCGAAAGTCAGTGGGGATGATCAGGTTTGGGATGAAAGGAGTCGAGTAGACTACAAAGCGTGGGACGTAGTAGAGTAGGATGATGCAACTCTGAGTAGCACAGGTAGAGAAGGTCTTCATCCTGCCCTGGGGGAGAGAGGGGAGAGATGGAGAGGAATGCTCAGTGAGCTAGGATCAAGATTAGGATTGACACGACCCCCTCCTCCATGTCCCTGGACTCTGACCTGGGTGTTGGCGATGCGCATCACAGAAATGATGATATTAACGTAGGAGAAGACGATGAGGGTGAAGGGTGCGAGGAGGACGAACATGGCCTGGCCATAGGATTTCTCATTGATCGCCACTATGTTGGAACAGGCCAGATTGCTCAGGGACACTGTATCACAGTAGGCATGAAGGATACGTTTGGGACCACAGAATGCCACTTTCTGGGATAAAACACAAATTCATAAAGTTATTTTTCTTGTTCGCAGAGCTCAAATTTATTTAATGTTGGACAGTTTCTATGTAAAAATTGTTTTGTGGTCAATAGGAAACTAGAATCCAGAATAATTCTTTCTCTAAACAGCCAATGCAAACTAAACATCTATGGAAGTAAACAAGACAAGTGAGTTTGTCAAAAATCACCTAAAATCAGTGCTTGTCACCTTGATATTTAGATAGACATGGCAAATAAGTTCCTAATATAAGGAAAACTCAATTAATAATTGTGCCAGGAAAGAGCAACAAACCATCCCCAACAGCTGTGGCAGTATTGCTCTACGCACATTAAGTTTATAATAATATAACCATAATCATAATATATTTGTTTTACCGTGGTGAAATCTATGGTGCCAATGGCAGGTGCAACTGTGGCTGACATCCAGGAGAAGACTGTCAAACAGCTCATAGTCCGGTTGGTCATTAACATGGAGTATCTAGAGAAGAGAGAGATGTTGACAGAGGTAGAGATGGGGGAAGAAAATATATAAAAAAGAGAGTTCGAGTGAAATGGATGTTGTGTGAAAATGGGTATGAAACCCAATGCACTTTTCATCAATAAAATGTTGTTCTGTAGGTACCTGAGAGGATGACAGATAGCCAGGTACCGGTCCATAGCCATGGTCATCATGATGAGAGAATTTAAGGTGCCAAAGTAGTGGATCATCTGTTTCTGGAACAGACAAGTATGGAAGGAAATCCTGCCATCGTCCCACCACCATCGAGCAATAACCTTGGGGAGGGCCACTGTGGTAAAACCTGGAAAAGGGAAAGAGGAGTAGATTATTGAAGCATACCTTTTAAGGACTGCAACAACTTCAACAGTGTAATGGCCTTCATGAAACAAATCTATGTCCTTAGAAGGAATAAGTCCTTCTGTTGTCTCACCAGTACAGCACTTTCATCTTGGGTAGGGACAACATGTCTACTGGCAGGAAGGGAAATGGTCTACATTGGTCTCTACTTAAATATTAATCTCTTCCTGAAAGACATTACTGATATTAGACTGTGATAATGTCTGATATCACAGAAAAAGCTAAATGAATAGGTTGCAGTAATTATGCACAGTCTATTATGGACTTGTAAAAGGAAAACAAACAAAGGCAGAGCCTAAAGACATTGATATAAGATCAATTACAATGTTTGCTAAAGAGGATTATGCTTAAATGTATTATGTGTTACGTGAACTGACATATTAGGACTAATGAAATAAGTAATATAGAAAGACTGCGAACCAGAGACACACTTGAACTACCTAAGCATTCCCAACTCAGGAGGAAGAAGTAAGGAGAGAAAGTGAGAGGCAAAGAAAGACCCAGAGAATTTTAACAGGACAAACTTACCATCTCTTACCAGTATCCAACAGGGTTAGACTGAATAACCTACCAATATCAGACAGGATCAGACTGAGTATTGTACCAATATCAGACAGGATCAGACTGAGTATTGTACCAATATCAGACAGGGTCAGACTGAGTATCTTACCAATATCAGACAGGGTCAGACTGAGTATCTTACCAATATCAGACAGGGTCAGACTGAGTATCTTACCAATATCAGACAGGGTCAGACTGAGTATCTTACCAATATCAGACAGGGTCAGACTGAGTATCTTACCAATATCAGACAGGGTCAGACTGAGTATCTTACCAATATCAGACAGGGTCAGGCTGAGTATCTTACCAATATCCGACAAGGCAAGGCTGAACATGATAATGTACATGGGTTTCTGCAGGCTCCTCTCTAGGATAAACAGCCAGACCAGCAGGAAGTTCCCCGATATCGTGGTGACATAGATGAAGAAGAAGAACCCCCCCATCAGCTGGAAGTAGGATGGGTGGAGCCCCGGGAAACCCACGATCACAAACTCTGACACACGTGTGTAGTTTTCATCACTCACCTCCACCATACTGAACTCGTGAAGGAAGGTGGAATGGAAGGAGAGACAGACTGACACAGCTACTTTCTTTCAATCTTACTCATAGATTGAGAGACAGAGAGAGAGAGAGAGAGATAGAGAGAGAGAGAAAGATAGTCAGAATGCTACATTAGACATCATCTAGCTGTCTCCTGGAATCCTAGTTTCTCCATCCCTACATTCAAGTATAATATTTGCATTAATAAAAGGTATAGGACTCTGGATGATTTCCTTCTCACCATCCATCCTTACATTTAAGATGGAGTAAGAGATACCAAGCCCTATATCTCTCCATACTTACGTCTAAGATGGAGTGAGTGAGACATACCAATCTCTCTTTATCTTAATTTCCAACTCGAAAATTGAGTGAGTTAGAGAGCTATCTAACAATATCTGTTCATCCTTACCTTCCAACCAGCAGACCCCAGAGGTTTGTGGTCTTGCCCATCTCTGTATCTGGCATTTTTATACCAGGTATTCCCTCTGACATGACAGCCAACAGCCAATTACTGACCACTCTAATTATGTCACCATTGCTCTGCCCCTTGTTAAGAGATATTTTCTTAAAACATGGAACTAATGTTACCATACCTCCCTTTAAACAAAGTAAATGTAGAAAAGCAAGCAGGTTTATTAATATAGCACAATTCATACAGAGAAGCAATTCAGTGTGCTTTACAAAGAAAAAAGTATACATCATAATAATCTAACAGAATAAGGAAATAGAAATAAGAGTAAAAACGGCATAAAAAATATGAAGCTATAAAAACTGTAAGGCTAAACAGTGTGGTTACGTTTAAGCGCCCGGTCTTAGGCGTGTGAAAGGAAAAGTTTTTTTAACCTGGTCTGAAAACCTCGTATGAAAAGGTCTGAAAACCTCTTATCAAATGGTCTGAAAACCTCACATAAAAGGTCTGAAAACCTTTCCCCCAATGGAATTATTCATAGGCGAGTGAAAAGAGGTTATTCCTCTGACAGCACCAAAACTTGCATTACAGAGAAATGATTGGTAAAACATATCAAAATATATAGAATAACCACAAAATAATAAAGAATTTAATCCAAGAAAAAGAGAAATATAAAATTAATCATAATAAGAAATTGCCTAAGAAAACACAGATATTCCATGAGGAAGCTATAAAAGCAAGAAGGCTAACGTTTATGTTCATAATAATTTGATGTGTAAAAGTATGTTTGTATTAATTTGATGTCTTTGGAGTATAATTAGCACATGCGTGTAAGGAATATGTTCAAGGATTTTGACACTACATTTGGATGCTAAAGCTTTTTGACTTGTTGGTCCAGCACATCCCACTGATGCTCAATCGGATTGAGATCTGGGGACATTGGAGGCCAAGGCAACACCTTGAACTCTATCATGTTCCCCAAACCAATCCCGAACAATGTGTGTTGTGTGGCAGGGTGCATTATCCGGCTGAAAGAGGCCATTGGTATTAGGGAATACCATTACCATGAAGGGCTGTACCTGGTCTGCAACAGTGATTAGGTCGGTGGCAAATTGTCATCCACATGAATGCCCGGACCCAGGGTTTCCCAGCAGAACATTGTCCAGAGCATCGCCCTCCCTCCACCGGCTTGACGTCTTACCACTGTGCATCCTGGTTCCATCACTTCCCCTGGTAAACGGGGCACAAGCACATGGCTGTCCACGTGATGAAAATAAAGTGTGACTCAATGGACAAGGCGACCTTCCATTTCTGACGTTGTGTGCCCATTGCAGGTGCTTTTGATGGTGGACAGGGGTCATCCGTGGGCACTCTGACCGGTCTATGGCTACACAGCCCCATAGGCAGTAATGCGATGCACTGTGCGTTGTGACACATTCCTGCGGTAACCATATATAAAATGTACTGTGACTTGTGCCACAGTAGAGCACAGTAAGCAGTCCAAACATTAGTCTTTATCCTAAAGGGGGACGACTGTGTGTGTGAGTGTGTGTGTGTGTGTGTGGGTACACGCGTGATGCTACTACTCAACAGGTTGGTCATCTGTGTGCCTTCAATAAAGATGTTTTTACACATGCCTGGTTATGAAACCCCAGCTCGGGTCCCGCTTTGGCCATTCATTCTCTACTTACCAATACAGCGGTTCGACGTACATTCAAACTTTCACATACGTACACAATATGATGACATCACATACGTCCACAGTCTGATGACAGAATAGAAATATGTATGTCTCTTTTGGGTTCAACACGCGTGGTCGATTTAATTGAGCATCGATGACCAACAGTCAGTCATCCACAAAACTCCCGAACAATTTTGACGTGGGTCACGGTCATTGTCATTCCATTTTGCCAATGGTCATAATATCAGATCTGATGTAACCAATTAGATTAGATGTACGTTCCACTTATATTTCCACCATTTCTGATTTGTTAGAAAGCAAAACCAACAACAAATCAAATTTATTTTGGTTAAAAAAATTACGTGTTAAGCCAACCTGATTGGGTGGATCAGAACTCAATCTGGAAGGGCACAGGCTCAGCCTGGCCCAGCCGTGGCTTCGCCTCTGGCGTTGAGGGAAGATGCTGGGCGCAAGGCCATAGAAGAAGAAGGAGCAGACAGATGTCATGATCGCCGTGGGTTTGCCAGCCAAAACTTGAGCGGCCATGACAGTGTGAGCGCCGCTCGTGACATGAAGGACCAACGTTGACGTCACGGCCAATGAGAGGCAGTTCAATGTCAAGGTCTACCAAGTTGGCTAACTGTAGCATGAACACATCAAAGTTCTCTGGTGATGCTAACTTCCAGGCTTTCATGGCAGACTCGGTTGGCTGGAGGGTAGAGCACAGAGCGCTGCAGTTAGCGATGTGCTTCCTGGAGAGGCTGTGGCTTGCCTGATATTGCTAAGCCCAGAGCAAAGATGGGACTACAGGGAAGAAGTGGGGGCATTCACTAGGAGATATGGAGACATGGTAATCTTGAAAATACTTCAAATCAAGCCAGACTCAGGACAGGTGGTGGTTCCAAACACTTTGTAGCAAATGGTGTAAGTTTCCCAGGGGACAAGGCTCTGGGGACTTTGGGGCAACAAAGACGCTTAAACGACTTAGGAAAGAGTTTTAATGGGGGTGACATAGACAACTACTGCAGACAGTGTGACAGCTGTGTAGCTAAGAAGGGTCCACCCAGGCAGTCAAGTGCAACAGTCCACTGTAGGGTCACCTGTAGAAAGTATGGGGTAAACGTAGTGGGCCCCTTCCCAGCTTCAGAAAAGGGAAATAGGTGAATGTTGACCGCAATGGACTATTTCACAAAACGTCCCGAAGCATACGCCCTTCTTGGCCAGGAGGTAGAGATGGCCATCGACACGCTGCTGAGGGTTTAATCAGCCAGTACTTTAATCTGGCTAAGTTGATCCACAGTAATCAGGGGAAGACTGAGTACAGGGTGTTCCCTGAAATGTGCCAGTGACTGGGTGTGGACGAGACCCAGATTAATAAGCAGCAAATTGAATAGATTTGCATCTTTAAGTCTTATTCTAATAAGAGTGGAGAAACATAGAAACAAGTGTATATTGTTAGCAAAAATTGCAGATTTTAACCGATTTTCTCTAAATTAATTGTACCCATCAAGTGCAACCTCAACATTATTTGTTTTATCATGCCCAAACAAGTTTTGGATTAAATCATAAATACATTTTGAAATTAGATTGAGATACCGAAATATTCACAAAAACCATGTTTGACAATAAACGCTTTACATTCTGGTGTAAAAACCCAAGACTCCTGTGGTTTTTAAATGTATGTGAATTGTCAACATTAACAGGATTGTTAGTGGAGTGTACATTTCTTAAGCTACTTATGTGACTCAAATGTAAGGGGACAAGATTGTTACAACCCTGTGTAACCCTTTGTTTGAAGGGGTGTGCATAGGACTGGCATGACACTGTCTTAACACTGCCATTACCATGACATGACATAGGAATGAATCTTTATGAATGTTTTTAAGTGTTGTCATCAGGTGTAATTCGGTCAATTATGTAATTTTTTCTGCATTTCTTGGTGGTGGTGACCATGGACCTAATGGCCGCTCTAACATAAAGATGGGAGAACCTGCATGAAGGTCAACCACCTTGGCGTTCCCCATCTAATCGGATAGAGCTTAAGAGGATCTGCTAGGAAGAATTGTAGAAAGTGCTGAAATCCTGGTGTGCAAAGCTGGTAGACTCAAAGCGGCAGTCTCTTCTAGAGACACTCCTACAAAGTAAAAGGTCAGAATACTTATGTGTATATAAGATATTTCAGATCTTCTTTTACAGTAAATTAACACTCATTTCTTAAAATCTGTTTTCGGATTGTCATTAAGGGGTATTGTGTGTAGAAAAATGTAAGTATGTATGTAATTCATTATAAATTGAGTTTATAACACAACTAAATGTGGAGATCTTGAAAGTGTCTGAAGACTTCAAAGGCACTGTATGAATGCATAATAAAAAACTTTATTTTGTTTAATAAACTTTATAAGGAAAATATTGGAATGTTGAGTGTCTTATACGTTGTATCCTTTGGGAATGTAATAATTAAAAAGGCCAAAGCTATAGGAAAGCTCTAAAGCCAATGCAATTCCTATCTTCAGCACGAAACAGATCTAATATTTTACACTGAGTCAGAATCCCATAGGGCATCTACTAATAACAACCGTTCTGTTCTGTGAAAAACATCCCGTTATGTCCCTGAATTAACATGTTCTGACCTTGAATTATTATATAACCTAGTCCCCAGTCCGAATCCTGACCCCTCGTCTAGTCATGACTTCAATGGCATTTGGTTTACACTGTTCTGTCATGTTGTTCCTCCAGCCGTGTCCCCAGCGCACCAGAATGGTCCTGATCTCCTTAGTCCTGAAGCAGTAGATGAATGGGTTGGCGACTGGGGGGAAAAGGCTGCAGAACAGAGAAAAAAAGGATAGCAAGAGTTCCGAGGTAAAGATATACAGTATACTGAGATCGAATCAAGCTACTTTCATGCATTAGGTGTCAAGCCTTCAGTCGTTTATTCAACAATGTATATCGCCTGTCTGCAGAGATTGACCAGTAACCTTCTGGTACACAACCCACCTCTCTAAACTACAGTGTAACTACCTATAAAGGAGGGTCAGGCCGATGCGAAAGTCAGTGGGGATGATCAGGTTTGGGATGAAAGGAGTCGAGTAGACTACAAAGCGTGGGACGTAGTAGAGTAGGATGATGCAACTCTGAGTAGCACAGGTAGAGAAGGTCTTCATCCTGCCCTGGGGGAGAGAGGGGAGAGATGGAGAGGAATGCTCAGTGAGCTAGGATCAAGATTAGGATTGACACGACCCCCTCCTCCATGTCCCTGGACTCTGACCTGGGTGTTGGCGATGCGCATCACAGAAATGATGATATTAATGTAGGAGAAGACGATGAGGGTGAAGGGTGCGAGGAGGACGAACATGGCCTGGCCATAGGATTTCTCATTGATCGGCACTATGTTGGAACAGGCCAGACGGTTCAGGGACACAGCATCACAGTATATATGAAGGATAAGGTTGGGACCACAGAACGCCACTTTCTGGGCGATAAAACACAGAGATATTCATTGTCAAATTAGTTCCAAAATATTCATAAAACCCTTTTTTCTTTGCAGAGCATAAATTCACTTAATGTTTCCTGGTTCTAATGTAAAAGATAGGTGTATGGGCCAGGAGAAATTGAACTCTATGATTTTTCTTCTAAACTGTCAATACAAACCAATTCCATTTTCAGCCACCACTAATTAAACTATGGAAGTAAACAGGACATGTTGGTTTTGTGTACCTTTTGTTTTGTTGGATTAAAATCACCTGAAATCAATGGTTACCACCATTCTAGATGTGGCTAACATTAACTGGATTTTGTCATTGCTGTTTAAAGAAAAGGGATCCATTATAGTTTCCCTTAATCCATAAACAAATTCAGGGCAAGAAATCATAATCTAAATCCGTGCATAATTAAGAGGGCCTTTTTTCATGCTGATTCAGGGTTTTCTGCTTATATTCTACCCAGAACAGTAGCATAACACACAGACAGGAGGAGTGCACTGCATGTAGAAACATGACTCATCTCTCCCAGGCTAATCACATGGCTAAAGAGAATGGGAAAATACAAGCACTGACCACAGTGCAAAACAAATTCACCTGAAAATAGGGACACCTCAAGGAATAATTTTGTCAGGAAAGGGCAACAAACGATCCCCAATAGCTGTGGCAGTGTTGCTACATGTACATATAATTCATAATAATATAACCATAATCATAATATATTTGTTTTACTGTGGTGAAATCCATTGTGCCAGTGGCAGGTGCAACTGTGGCTGACATCCAGGAGAAGACTGTTAAACAGCTCATAGTCCGGTTAGTCATTAACATGGAGTATCTAGAGAAGAGAGACAAGATGGGGGAATGAGAGAAGAGGGAGAAGCAAAACAATAATATAATACTGCCTCCCCCAGCACAACGTATGCATTTATTACAAACAAAATTACAACACTTATCAATTGTTGTTGTTTTGTAGGTACCTGAGAGGATGACAGATAGCCAGGTACCGGTCCATAGCCATGGTCATCATGATGAGAGAATTTAAGGTGCCAAAGTAGTGGATCATCTGTTCCTGGAACAGACAAGTATGGAAGGAAATCCTACCATCGTCCCACCACCATCGAGCAATAACCTTGGGGAGGGCCACTGTGGTGAAACCTGGAAAAGGGAAAGAGTAGACTCTTGAGACAGACAATTTAAAGACTGCAACAATTCTTAAGGTGAAAAGGCCTCAAGGAAACAATATTGACTGAAATCACCAGTACAGGACATTCACCTTGGGCAGAGAACATGTCTACCTGGCACATAGGGAAATTATCTAGAGTGGACTCCCAAAGTAACTGACATGACAATTAAAATGCTTGTTTGAAGGTAATTTTGTTTAAAATGTACAATGAAGGAAGTGAATATCAAATAGGTTCAGACTGAGTATCTTACCAATATCAGACAGGACCAGACTGAGTATCTTGCCAATATCAGACAGGGTCAGCCTGAGTATCTTACCAATATCTGACAAGGCAAGGCTGAACATGATAATGTACATGGGTTTCTGCAGGCTCCTCTCTAGGACAAACAGCCAGACCAGCAGGAAGTTCCCCGATATCGTGGTGACATAGATGAAGAAGAAGAACCAGGCCATTAGCTGGAAGTATGATGGGTTGAGCCCCGGGAAACCCACGATCACAAACTCTGACACGCGTGAGTAGTTCTTATCATTCACCTCCACCATACTGAACTGAAGGAAGAAAGAATTGAGGAATAGAGAGAAGTGGAGAAAGGAGAGACAGACTGACACAGAGAAAACCTTTCATTCATGTATAGACAGTAAAATCCGTTTTCACATTACTGGATGTTGTTTGCTCTACTGTGTTCCTGTTTCACTCTTCTAGAGAGAAAGATAAAGAGAGAGAGTCAGAATGCTACAATTTACATAATCTAGCTGTCTCCTGGAAACCTAGTGTTTCTCCATCCCTACATTCAACTATGATATTTACATTGATAAAAGGTGCCCGAAGACCCTGGATGATCTCCCTCTCACCCTCCATCCTTACATTTAACATGGAGATAGTGAGACATACCAAGAGCTATATCTCTTCATTCTTACCTCTAAGATGGAAAAAGTGAGAGAGATATCTAACCACATCTATTCATCCTTACCAACCAACTGGTTCCAGAGGTTTGTGGCGTTGCCCAGCTCTGTATCTGGCACCTTTGTAACAGGTGTTCCCTCTTACATGACCGCCAACTGCCAATTACTGACCACCCTGATGATGTCACCATTGACGCTGGCTGGAGCTGCTGGCAGCAACGCGCAGCAACACACCCACACACCTGTTTTCAGTTAGCCATTATGATGTCTATTTAGGTTCCTTGTTTTCACCCGCACTTCGTGGGTTATTGTGTCCATGCTTGTTGAGACCGTGTGGTACCGGTCTTTTTGGGTAAAAGACAAGAAACGTGATTCCTCGTCCTAACTTGCTCATTTTGGAGTAATTCTTTAAAAAATGGGCGTGTCAGTCCTAACTTTAGGACTCTCACATTTTTGGTCTAAGAGTATTTCACAAAGCGTTTTAGCTCTAAACCCAGCTCCTAGATCTGTGAAATCTTAGGAGTAGTCAGGTGGACTTGTAAGTCACTAAGACCAAATCACAAACAATCCTTAAAGGGCTGCTGCCAGATATCCACCTCTTAATCAGGTCGACGTTTTAGAAACATTTAATGATACTGAACTTTTGAAATGGAATCGCCTTAATCACTAGGGTATTATGATCATGGTAAAGCAAGTCAGGTATACAGTCACTTCACCAACAAACAGAAACAACCCAATAAGAGCGGATATAATGGTTGTGACGACTCTGAGCTACTGGGCCACAGGGAAAATGCAGCTATGCAGTGCAGACAAACTATGTATATCTCAGTCATCTGTCAGTAGAATATAACATCAAACAATGAATGCACTCGCCAGACCCCGTATTGTCTGACAAATCATTGGGTTTCCTCATTCGTCAACTACAAAGAGACAACGCTGACTTCTTGGCCATAGCTGGACAACCCAATGTAGTTAGTGCTATTGATGGGACACATAATTGCACAAATTATTGCACCATCCAAAGATTAACATGCCTTTCTTTACGAGTTGCCAGACATGAAAGAAGCTGACAATTAGCTGAACATATCTTGGCTAGTCATTCTTGGTTTCATGTTTAATCAGTGACACTTTAACTACATTTTTATTTTAATATCATTATTTCAATATAGCAACATGAGGCATGGTTCTACAGCACTGTCATGATGAATTCACTGAGAGTGACCACTCCCCTATCAGCCAATCACTGTAGACATAGTAAGAAGGCTTGTTCGTGGAACACGACATCATCCACAGCAACGGTGTCAACCCCGCCCATTCTCTTAGCTTAACACTTCCCCCCATTCCTTAGTAAAAGTTGGTTGTAGCGTTTTTGTGAATAGATTTTAATAGGAAACTCTTAACTAGGGACCTTTTGTGCTGTTGGTAAGATGTTTTGTGAATACAGCCCCAAGTATTTAGATGCCATTTTAGACGCCTCATCAGCTGCGTCGCTGATGCGGATAACAGAATCATTCCCTTTCCTTTGAACCACTCACCTGACTATAACCAACTGTGTGGGATATATTAGTGCTGTCATTAGGTCAGTGATTGAGTCATGATGCTGGATGGACATGCCCTCACTTCTCCAAAAACCTAGCCGCTTCCGAACAGCCATAAATAGATTGGATGCCCCATGTGCATGTGGTGAATCAGGGTTGACATTCACCTTCTTATCATTTCCTAGCGCAGTTAGCAGCAGGCCTGAGCATGGCTGCAATCACTGTTCTCCAATCACATCAGTGAAATCTTTCCTTTGCAGTATCACTACAGCGTAGCCTGCATGATTTCCTTCATTGTCCATAAAACATCAGGGTTTAGCAGTAGAGTCTTATAGTCTAGCATTTGTGCATATGAACTTTCCCTGCTATATGTGTTCCAATATTTTTTGATGGGTGTATATTGACGTGTCACTGGGTACCCCATTGTAATAGTCAGTGGTCGGAGAAATTCTTGTTTAAATGTGTCAAAAGCTATCATTGCATCGTTGTTCCACTACAGTCATGCTCCAAGATTCAGATGCCCGGCACTCCAGCTGAGCGGGCACCATAGCATTTGTGCCATGTGCCACCTTGTAACCTAATTACTCAACTTGAGGCTGGAAATACTGCAGCTTGGTTCTAGACACTTTGTGTCCTCCACAAGCCATCATTTCAGGACCTTTATGGAATCAGCATGGCACCGTTCTAATGTGTGGGCACAGGTCATCTGCACTTTGAATCATTGTTCCTTCCAACATCAAATCTTATAAATCTGACCTCTACACCTGATTAAAAAAATGCGTATGTGTACTGCTTACCTCGGTATGTGAAGACAAACGTCTTCTAACTTTCCACTGCCCACATAAATCAATCACTGTGAGTAGCCTCGGGGGGAACATAGGTCAATAGGGTGTATGGGTTGGGAACCTCTGCTGGCGAATCCGACACTAATTTACTTCTCTGAGATCAAGCACCACTCTCGTTTATCTGCTATCAATACAGGCTAGAGTGGCGTACTACAATGACATGTGGTCTCAATCAGCACACCAGATTCAATCAAACCTTCTATGGTTTCACTAATACCTTCCTCTACCATTGATTTTGTGCTTTTCGAGGAGGTTTGAAAGCTGACCTCAATGCATATAGCACTAACTGATTTAAACAGTCCCACATATGTGCCATGTTAAGACCACACTGTCTATATTTTATCCTCCATTTCTTGTTTGAGTTTCTTGTGGTTCTCTAAGCATCACTTTTTGCTTGCCCCATCAAGGGCCCCAGGTACCCCATATTGACAAGCAAGGTGACATTGGGGTCTGCTCCTGGCACATTGTGCCACCTTGTTACAAAGTCTGACCTTTCCCTAACCACTTCCATTGCTGCCACTTTTTGTCCCACAACTATATACTGTGAGACAATCTTTCCCATGTCCATCCATTTAGCACAACTGTTCCCCTAACGGATCACAGTAGGGGTCATACTGGTGCAATTGTACACTGATGGTGCTTTACTGCCGTGAGGTATTTGCTGAATTTCCCTGTTAGACGAACTGGAGCAGTCATTGGGATTCACATTCAGCTGTAGGTCATAACAGAATGGCACCATCATAAAACAAAACATGACAACAAAGAAAAAAATGACCTGACCCCTGTTCAAAAGTCTGCATACACTTTGTTCTTAACATTGTGTATTGCCCCCAAAAGCGTGCAGTTTTTATAATAGTTATCTACGAGGCAGGTAGTTTAGCTGCCCATTCGACTTGGCAAAATGCCTCCAGCTCATGCAGTCTTTGGTCTTCTTTCATGAACCACATATTTGAGATCTCCCCAGAATGACTCAATAATATTAATGTCAGGAGACTGTGATGGCCACTCCAGAATCTTCACTATTTCTGCTGAAACTACTGGAGGGTCAACTTGGCCTTGTGCTTAGGGTCATTGTCGTGCTGGAAAGTCCAAGATCATCTCATGCACAGCTTTTGTGCAGAAGAATGCAAATTGTCTGCCAGTATTGTCTGATAACTTACTGCATTCATCTTGCCATACATTTTCACAAGATGCCCCTTGCCTTCAGAGTTCACACACCCTCAAAACATCAGTGAGCCGCCACCATGCTTCACAGTGGGGATGGTATTCTGTTCACTATAGGCCTTGTTGTGACCATAAAGCTCTATTTTGGTCTCATCATTCCAAATTACAGAAGCTGTGAGGCATGTCAATGTATTGTCAGGCATATTGTAACCAAGCTTTTGTGTGGCATTGGTGGGGTAAAGGCTTCTTTCTGGCAACTGGACCATACAGCTAATTTTTGTACCGTTGTATTGCGCTCATTGAAACTGATTGAACATTGCAAGACTTTGGATATCTTTTTATATCCTTTTCCATATTTATAAGGTTCCACAACCTTGTTACGCAGGTCTTTTGACAGT
>JACXGJ010008069.1:0-28364 GCA_016801105.1 Esox niger | reverse complement strand
CATCCGGTGCATCTGGCGCGTCAGTGTCCCCCTCCGCCTCAGTCACCACTCCACTTAATGGGGATTCCCCAATAATTGCCGCCAGTCTCTCATCAAGAGGGGTCAGCTCCGGTGTCCCCTTTCCCCCACCCGTGGCAGACACACTCTGGCGATGGAGCGCTAGACGCTTTTTTGCTTCGACTTTGATGTCTGACCATTTTTTATTTCGGCCACAGTCCGAGGTTGTGAGGCTACAGCATTTACAGCGTCTGCAACCTTTTGCCACTCAAGTGCATTTTTGGCATTAGTTATGCCCACACTGTGCCCTCCAAACAACATTTTTCTCCTCTTTTCCACCTCGCCAACGATCACTTCTACTTCACATTGAGTGAAGTTAGGTTTTTTTGATTTCCTCTCTAAGTTTGCCATAATTTCGCAATCTATGAATATTAACTTGTCGGCGTTTCAAGGACTATTTATGGGCAACTATGGGCGTGACATGAAGCCGCAAAATCTGCGCTACATTTAGATTTGATTGTGATTTATTAAGGGAAAAATGCGTAGGATGTGCGTGCGCACGGTTTTATAAATCCGAATATTTCTGTGCGTACGCACGTCCTATGTTTCATCCGTACGCCATTTCTGACGCAAATCCTACGCAAAGTTTTATAAATGAGGCCCCAGGTCATTTCAACCTTTCGTGATGAACAACCTGAGCGATTTACCATGTCACGATACTTCAAACACATGTCTACTTAATGCTGATGGAAGATTTGCAAAATACATTGATTTCATATTCTACGCAGTATATTTCAGGGGTACAACATATTGTCTCAAATGTTTCAATTGCTGTGAGAAAAGGGTCAAACAAAGGAATGCCTAAAACGTTTACATTGGATATGCTGACATATCCAGAGTCTTTAAGAAAACGTCTGCATTTTAATGAAGGCTATACGTTTCTACAAGCTATTAGATGAAGTCCTCCATTTTGGCAGTCTGCACACAAAGACTTACACTCACCTAAAGGATTATTAGGAACACCATACTAATGCTGTGTTTGACCCCCTTTCACCTTCAGAACTGCCTTAATTCTACGTGGCATTGATTCAACAAGGTGCTGAAAGCATTCATTAGAAATGTTGGCCCATATTGATAGGATAGCATCTTGCAGTTGATGGAGATTTGTGGGATGCACATCCAGGGCACGAAGCTCCCGTTCCACCACATCCCAAAGATGCTCTATTGGTTTGAGATCTGGTGACTGTGGGGGCCATTTTAGTACAGTGAACTCATTGTCATGTTCAATAAACCAATCTGAAATGATTCAAGCTTTGTGACATGGTGCATTATCCTGCTGGAAGTAGCCATCAGAGGATGGGTACATGGTGGCCATAAAGGGATGGACATGGTCAGAAACAATGCTTAGATAGGCCGTGGCATTTAAACGATGCCCAATTGGCACTAAGGGGCCTAAAGTGTGCCAAGAAAACATCCCCCACACCATTACACCACCACCACCAGCCTGCACAGTGGTAACAAGGCATGATGGATCCATGTTCTCATTCTGTTTACGCCAAATTCTGACTCTACCATCAATGTCTCAACAGGAATCGAGACTCATCAGACCAGGCAACATTTTTCCTGTCTTCAACTGTCCAATTTTGGTGAGCTCTTGCAAATTGTAGCCTCTTTTTCCTATTTGTAGTGGAGATGAGTGGTACCCGGTGGGGTCTTCTGCTGTTGTAGCACATCCGCCTCAAGGTTGTGCGTGTTGTGGCTTCACAAATGCTTTGCTGCATACCTCGGTTGTAACAAGTGGTTATTTCAGTCAAAGTTGCTCTTCTATCAGCTTGAATCAGTTGGCCCATTCTCCTCTGACCTCTAGAATCGACAAGGCATTTTCGCCCACAGGACTGCCGCATACTGGATGTTTTTCCCTTTTCACACCATTCTTTGTAAACCCTAGAAATGGTAACTGAGCAGATTGTGAAATACTCAGACCGGCCCATCTGGCACCAACAACCATGCCACGCTCAAAATTGCTTAAATCACCTTTCTTTCCCATTCTGACATTCAATTTGGAGTTCAGGAGATTGTCTTGACCAGGACCACACCCCTAAATGCATTGAAGCAACTGCCATGTGATTGGTTGACTAGATAATTGCATTAATGAGAAATTGAACAGGTGTTCCTAATAATCCTTTTGGTGAGTGTATTTGCAATGTAATGACAACTTGGGATTCCAACGTGGTTTTGCTCTTCTTTCTTCTGCTGATATGAGATGGCCAGAGATGTTAAAAACAATTATAAAACCAGAAGGAAAAGCACTGAAATTGGAATAACTAGAGTCGTCCCAACAATGTAGTTCTTTAAAACGAAACCCAGTTACAGCGACAATGATGTTTGATCATAGATGTGTGGGATATGAGCATTAACAACTACAATATGAATGTAAGTTTTATTGGAACTGAATGTGCCTTTGATAATGAGAACAACAGAAACATCTCTGTATAGATAATTTCTCTGTAGGTCCTGCTCTGATACCACAGGAATGTTTACATTGACCATTTGGCATGGGGGTTACTGTCTTGGCTTTGCTAGGTAATCACGTCCCTCAATGTATATATCAGCTTGTAACCAACCGTACAGTGAGAAGAGACTGAGTGAGATGAGATCGAGGTAGGTAAGGAAGACCCGGTTCGTAACCTTATGAACAAGACTATCTAATGCTACAATAAACAAATGATCTACACTCTCCCTTGACAACCGGGTATGCAAATTATTATTACAACCACTATATACGAAACGGCTGATTTCTAACAATATCAACATTTCAACACTGCTTTTGTGTTTTTTTAATATATCACTAATGCATTTTCTAAGTCTTCACACCACCTTTGCATAGCAAGGCAAAAGACTAAGGGTTTTTGGCCATGCCCTCTTCATACTGCAGCTTTCAGTGCCATAAACATTTGCAAATTGACTTGAAAACAAGAAATATGTACCAAATGGATGAATCCAACTAGAGAAATAACCAATATGGGAGCATTAAAACGGTAACATTTTCATAGAACAGCCGTCTGTTCTTTTTTTGATGAATGTGATATAACTGCTTATTAATGTATAGATAATAAATTACAAATGCTGTGCCGTTATAAATTCTTCAGCAATGTTAATCAAAATTCTCAAAACATGCGTTAAACTGACTGAAGCCTAAATCGTCAAGGATGGATAGGGGCCTGCCTTTATGGCAGAAATATAGATTTTTAAATTAATATGCAGTTAGAATGACTGCCTCTGGCCTTCTAGGATTTCATGGCCCAGTTTCTCAGAAGTTATTATCAATGATTCTTTGCTTCTTTTCATTTTAGAACTGTGGCTAGATAACTTTTGCATGACTGGGCACAGGAGATCACAGGGTTTTTGTGTGACTGGAACTGGTTCAGTTGAAAAGTGTGTAGGAGTGTGTAGCAGTCAGAGTCCTAAAGGCATCAACAGCCAGCAAGTCAGCTGTCAGTTCTTAAGTAGTGCAGGGAGCAGCATGGCTGTCCTGGGACATCTAAAAACCATGATGTTCTGTAAAGCTTAAAATGCCTCACTGTCCCAAGTATTTACTATACTCACTCCTTTTGAGGTTCAATACAAAATGCAAGTATTTTAGTATCATTGTACAATTAATGATAACATTAAACAAGGCATAAACATTACAAGGCAAAACAAACCATTCATATAGTAACCATGATGAGACTAAGATGGAAGTTGTACAGTGGGGAGAACAAGTATTTGATACACTGCTGATTTTGCAGGTTTTCTTACTTACAAAGCATGTAGAGGTCTGTAATTTTTTATCATAGGTACACAAAAATCCAGGGAATCACATTGTATAATTTTTTTAATAATTAATTTGCATTTTATTGCATGACATTAGTATTTGATAAAGCAGAAAAGCAGACCAGGTTTGCACACACTGCAGCATGGATTTTGGCCCACTCCTCCATACAGACCTTCTCCAGATCCTTTTTTTCTTTAAGCCCTCCTGTTTACTGCATTACCTGTATTAACTGCAACGGTTTGAACTCATTACCTGTATAAAAGACATCTGTCCACACACTCAATCAAACAGACTCCAACCTCTCCACAATGGCCAAGACCGGAGAGCTGTGTAAGGACATCAGGGATAAAATTGTAGACCTGCACAAGGGTGGGATGGGCTACAGGACAATAGGCAAGCAGCTTGGTGAGAAGGCAACAACTGTTAGCGCAATTATTAGAAAATTGAAGAAGTTCAAGATGACGGTCAATCTCCCTCGGTCTGGGGCTCCATGCTAGATCTCATCTCATGGGGCATCAATGATCATTATGGGATCAGCCCAGAATTACACAGCAGGACCTGGTCAATACCTGAAGTGAGCTGGAAGAAAACCATGAGTAACACACTGCGCCGTCATGGATTAAAATCCTGCAGCGCACGCAAGGTCCGCCTGCTCAAGCCAGCGCATGTCCAGGCCCATCTGAAGTTTGCCAATGACCATCTGGATGATCCAGAGGAGGAATGGGAGAACGTCATGTGGTCTGATGAGAAAAAAAAATAGCTTTTTTGGTCTAAACTCCACTCGCCGTGTTTGGAGGAAGAAGGGTGAGTACAACCCCAAAAACACCATCCCAACCGTGAGATGGAAACATCATTTTTTGGGGATGCTTTTCTGCAAAGGGGACAGGACGACTGCACCTTATTGAGGGGAGAATGAATGGGGCCATGTCATTTCCCTCAGTAAGAGCATTGAAGATGACAACGACCCGAAACACACAGCCAGGGCAACTAAGGAGTGGCTCCGTAAGAAGCATCTCAAGGTCCTGGAGTGGCCTAGCCAGTCTCCAAACCTGAACCCTACCCAATAGAAAATCTGGAGGGAGCTGAAAGTCCGTATTGCCCAGCGACAGCCCCGAAACCTGAAGGATCTGGAGAAGGTCTGTATGGAGGAGTCGGCCAAAATCCCTGTTGCAGTGTGTGCGAACCTGGTCAAGAACTACAGGACATGTATGAACTCTGTAACTGCAAACAACGGTTTCTGTACCAAATATTAAGTTCTACTTTTCTGATGTATCAAAGACTTATGTCATGCAATAAAATGCAAATTAATTATTTAAAAATCATACAATGTGATTTTCTGGATTTTTGTTTTAGATTCCGTCTCTCACAGTTGAAATGTACCTATGATAAAATTATAGACCTCTACATGCTTTGTAAGTAGGAAAACCTGCAAGATCAGCAGTGTATCAAATACTTGTTCTCTCCACTGTAGATTGAAACACCATGACCCTATCAACTATGTCATGTTCTTTCCTGACATGCCCCAAAGAGGTTTTTTGCAATAAATCAAACAGTTGAACAAGCAGAACATAAACCGAAGACTAACGAAATCTTCTCAACAACGTATTTTCCCATATCGGTTATTTTGGTTTTATTGTCCTGTTAATATTTTACCCTTAAAAACATACTACCACGTGTGTAGTCATGTGACTCCACCACGTCCAGTAAGTGGCATGGAAGCAACATGGAATGGAATTCAAACTCCGAGCCAACTGAGTAGCTTGTACCAGAGAAAAACTCTGTCACATTTTGGTTTCAGTACAGACAGCACCTAACAAAATGTAATCAAATGTAAACAGCTGAAAAACCTGTTTCAGCAGCAAAAGGTAATACCACAAATCTGTTGCAACTCGCGGCAAACAATCATTTTACCGGATATGAACAGTGCACGGCTCAAAAAAGAGACATCACAAGCACCAAGCAACAAGTGCCTCCACAAAGCAGGTGTCGATATCACAAGCTTTTCCTAATGCTACACATTATGAAAAGTATTTAAAGAAATAACTGACGCCATTTTACTACATCGTGAAGGATATGGCCCCCATAGCTACAGTGGAGCGCAGTGGGTTTAAACACCTTGTTAAAACTCTCATCAGAAGATACACTGTGCCATCGTGACCAGATTGTTCCTGAACTGCGCTGCCCGACATGTACAAAACATGTCGTAAAAAGGTAGCTGCTGAAATGAAATATTTTCAGCACATTGCAGCCACATCTGATCTCTAGTCAAGCAAGACAATGGACCCGTACTTGAGCCTTACTTAGCACTACACTGACTACATGAAGGAAATCTGTGCAACACATGCCTTAACACTGCATATTTTTCAAGTCGCTAGCAGTCGCGAAATGATGTCATCACCATAATCTGCGTAATTGGCCTCATAAATGGGTCCAAACAGCCTTAGAATTCAGGGTTTGATTCCCACTCCTTTCTATATTTTTGAGTGTGTAGTTTAGACTAAGACATGGTGAGCTAGCCAGCTAGGTGTTTAGCTCATGTCGCAGAGAGGCACACACAGTGGACGAGGTGAGAAAGTGACTGAGGCTGTGTGAGTCAAATGGAGTGATTTATTTTAGACAAAGAACATTTCACATTTACATCCCGCCTGAATGTAAGCCAGGGCGGGATCAGCCAGCAGCGGCTTCCCACATGCGCGATTCATTTGCAGTCTCTGGATGCAGAGGTGTGTACATCTCCTGTTCTGACTGCAGCTGGGAGGGACTGGGCCGATTGAGTGCTTTGGGATGGGTGAGGGGCCCATGGCAAAACCCGCTGCTAGTTGTGAAGAGTAAGAACAATACATGCTTTCACATTAGGGGCTCCAAAACTCACCAATAGCACTAGTGAAAGTCGCTATATTTGCCTTTTGTGAAAAATTGTCGCTAGAGAGGTCTGAATAATAGTTAAATTTAGCGACCAAGTCGCTAAGGTGGCAACACTTAGTCAATCATACACATCAGAGATGATCGCACAGGGCCTGAGAGATATGTTGTCTGTGTGTGAACTCACCAAAGAGAACCTCATGACCATAATGACAGAAAACGGCACTAATGTTTTCAACGCTGTACAGCTCAATAGATGGACACGGCCGCAGTGTTTTGGGCACAGGCTGCATCTTGCAATCGGTAAGTGCACATCAGCATAATCGTCAAAATGCTCTAATATTCAATAATCTAATTGGGGATATCTGGGTGGTGAATGGCTGCTCTATTTGTTTGTCTTCATCATCTTCATCCGCTTATTGGTTAATGGGTCGTGGGGGGAAAGGCTCCAGCAGGGGACCCTAAACGTCCCTTTCCCGAGCTACATTTGCCAGCTCTGACTGGGGATCCTGAGGCGTTCCCAGGCCAGTGTTGAAATATAATCTCTCCACCTAATCCCGGGCCTACCCCGAGGTCTGCTCCCATTTGGATGTGCCTGGAACACCTTCCTAGGGAAGCATCCTCGGGGCATCCTTACCAGATGCCCGAACCACCTCAACTGGCTCCTTTCAGAGCTCCTCATGGATGACTGAACTTCTCACCCTATCTCTAATGGAGGCGCCAGCCACCCTTCTGAGAACTCATTTCAGCAGCTTGTAGCCACGATCTAGTTCTTTCGGTCATGACCCAGCCTTCATGACCATAGGTGAGAGTAGGAACGAAAATTGACCAGAATATTGAGAGATTTGTATTCCGTCTCAGCTCTCTTTTCATCACAACGATGCTGTAAAGTGAATGCAATACCGCCCCCGCTGCTCCGATTCTCCGGCCAATCTCCCGCTCCATTTTTCCCTCACTCGTGAACAAGACCCCAAGATACTAGAACTCCTTTACTTGGGGTAAAGCCTCATTCCCTACCGGGAGAAGGCACTCCATCAGTTTCCTGCTGAGAACCAAGGCCTCAGATTTAGAGGTCCTAATCCTCATCCCAACCGCTTCGCACTCGGCTGTGAACCGGTCCAGTGAGTGCTGGAGGTCACAGACCGATGATGCCATCAGGACCACATAATCTCCAAAAAGCAGTGAAAAAGACCCAGTCTTACGCCTTCTCCAGATCCACAAAACACATTTAGACTGGATGGACATATTCTCTGGCCCCCTCCAGGAGGATGGAATCTGCATTGTTCCTCTTCAATCTGAGGTTTGACTATCTGCCGAACCCTCCTTTCCAGCACCTTTGAGTAGATTTCCAGGGAGGCTGAGTAGTGTGATACCCCTATAATTGACACACGCCCTCTGGCCCCCCTTTTTGAACAGGGGAACCACCACCCGATCCGCCACTCCTTTGGCACTGCCCCCGACTACCATGCAGTTTTGAACAGGTGTTTGTATGTGTGATAAATTATCATGTCTATATGTTTTTATATTACTTTATATTCTCCTTTTCTTTCTGTGCTGATGTTCTTGTTAAGCACTTTGTTAGTGTTTAAAAAGGTGCTATATAAATAATATCTTACTTCAGCACACTAAATACTATGACAACAATAAAAAAACATAATTTAGCACCTTAATGTTACAAGATAAACTTCACATTACAAAACAAAGCAATTTTTTTTTACATCAAAACAACTACATTTATCCAAATTAAGAAAGAATTTCAATTAATCATGGTTGTATTAGGTAGTATTGTTCAGTCCTATAGACTACCATGGCCTTGTTAGATCCTTTTATTTTGTTAATAAAAAAAAGGGTGAAATGCTCTGAAGCAGGATGTGACCTCTGCAACTGCCCCGCCCTGTCCCTAAAAACTCACTCCCCTCCCCCATCCAATGTAATATTTTTTTAACCAGTTTTATTAATGAGGTTTCATTTATTCAAGCATGATAGACATTTTTCTTTATCAAATGGTCAGAAATAACAAGAAAATGCATAGATTTCTGTCATAAGGTATCTCATTGCCTTTACTGTACGTGGACCAATCATGCTTACTGATGATCGGTGCCCAAATGCCCATTCTGAGCCTGAAAAAAACATGTATGGGAAGTAAAGAGAGAGTCTGTGTATGTATCTAACCAAAGCATGACAGGAACAAAAGAGGGAGAATCTTAGTCCCTTTCTATAATCATCTGTTTGTGTTAAAAAAATATGATTTGTTGAATAGATGGTAAAGGCTACAGGATGAAGACAGCTACACCACAAACTTCACAGAGGTGTTCAAAGAAGTGACTGGTGAGAGAATTCTTGCATACAACACCCTGTCAAGTGTCGGTAGCTGAAAAACTACACACATTTAACACCCTGGGCAGAGATGTGTCAGACTTAGCCATAGAAACACATCTGTTCTATATATAAAAAAACAGCACAAGTGTTGACTTAACCACTTTAGTAATTGGGCCTCCAGGTCTAATCTTCAATCTAGTGTGTGGCTGTGCTCTAAAGCTTCACTATAACATTCCAGAGAGAGAAGTGAAACCTATGGGTGAACTAATACCATTAGGAATATGTTTATCACCTCTGCACAGCGGTTCTCTAAACCAGTAGTTTTTTGCTGTGGCATTTTTTCCCTCTCATTGCCAGAAAAAACAATTGGAAGTAACACAGCACAAGCCATGATGGATGACCAGATGGGTTCAGGCCACTAAATCTCTGAGTATGCCTGTGTCCACCGCTGACTCTGTGAAGGCACCCAAATATATCTGCTGGCTAAGCACAGATAATAGAAAAAATCACCTACTCTTCACAAAAATGTCAATGGATGATTAATGTGCAACCTAAACATTTTTGTTTACATGAAAGTTGCATCTTTCATGTGTGTTGTATTATATTCAGTGTTAGAGGAATTTATAATTATCATGTAGCATGCTCATTTTAGTAATGAATAATGCACATCATTGGGAAGGATAGTACTACATTAAGATGTCAAACAATTTCCTTGTAGAGCGAAAATTAGGAGGAAATGTAGAGTGTGGTTGTGTTTTGGCCCATGGAGCTCAGTGGTCCACGTCAGGAATGCAGATATTATTCTCCAATAATAGAAATGGAACGCCTAGATCTCTCAGGCCCCTAGTTTGGAAGAATAAAAACCTCTCAGGAAATAAATTAAGTAATAAAATAAAGAAAATGGAGTTGAAAATGATGGATGCATTATAAAACAGAATTCATTATTAATAGAATAGCAGAGAACCTCCCAGGATAATGTGTTCAGTCTACAGGAGCACTGTGGCATCGAATGAAGGACATCTCTCACCGTTGAAAACTGTCTTTAATTCTTCTGGGAAATCATTTCAGCCTTCATGAGCTGCACATAAAGTCCTCAGCACTATCACACATTTCCATCAAGATTTCAATTGACCTCAGTAGTCCTGTGAATGTTCTGATTGTTCCGATCAAATTAGAACTTTGGTGGGTAGTTTTCCATTAGCTTCCTTCTCCTTTAATTATTCTTCTTCCTGCTTTATTCTCGGCAAATTTTCGGCCGGATGTTATGGCTTGATATTTTGGATCCTATATTAATTTCTGCAACAGGTATCATGAAGTATTGTATATCTACAGTATGTAATCACTACACTCTCAGCTACAATATAAATACTTGCAAACAGACTTCTGGGACACTATGTAGAAAAGTAACGTGTTGGAAAGGCAAAAACAATGTTCTACAGAGAACATTTCTGTGATATGGTATGATAAAATGTTATTGAAACCATAATGAAGTTTAGTTTCAATGGGTTTTTCTGACATATTATGGTGTGTTAGGCTGTAACCAATGAATAAAGTTAATAATACAATGTAAAAAATATGGGTTCTCCAAAATAATGTGGGTTCTCCACCCTTTATCAAACCATATTTAATCATTTTGATAGATGCTCCCTTCATTCTTTTTTAATGTAATTACACCAAATGGCCACCAGATAGAAGCAGAGGACCAGCAGTGCGGTTGTAATTACGTCTTCGAAAAATCAAAAAACTTCCGCCTAGAGTGTTGACAGAAGAACAGTGTTATAAAATATTTATAATACAAACGACATAATACAGTGCAATCTTACATAATAAATTGCGATGTACTGGATGGGTCTACACAGTAGCCTGTCTGAGCTGAATGGTTGTCAAAATTAAGAGACCACTGCGAATTCAATGCTTTTGTTCCTCAATCAACCTTCCTTTTCAACTTTTTTTGGAAAGAAAAGTAAAAGGTTCTTTGAAATAACACAATAACAATAATGGAATCATGTCGCACTCAAAACAGATCAAAATACATTTCATATTGTAGGTACTTCCAAATAGCCACCCTTGATGACAGCTTTGCACACTTACCCTCAACCAGCATCACCTGGACTGAATTTGAAGAGAGACAGGGCTAAAGAGAGCTCCAGGAGTGGGTCAGGAGCATGCCTACAGGGGTAGAGGAAGACCAGTCAAGCCAGTCAGCACCAGCCAGTCAGACCCCCAGCAGCAGCCAGTCAGCCCCCAGCAACAGCCAGCGAGACTTGCAGCAGCAGACAGTTCTAGCTAGCCAGACCACCAGCCAGGCAAAGAATTGTTGAGACACAGGAGATGGAGGTCCCAAGGTCAAACTGCGCTGCCCCTGCTCCAGAAGACAGAGACGAGATGTTTCTGAGGAGCCTCCTACACCAGCTGCAATCGCTCATCAACTTGAGGAAAGAGGGTGTAAAACTAAAGATATTCCAAGTTATCTATGATGAACAGTGTAGGCTGGCAGCTGAGGAGAGTTAGTCAAGTTATTTATGGTACTTTCATGTATTAGTTCATTTTTTAAGTCTAATTGTTAATATTTTATTTGTTCTGGGGTTTGTTCTAAAACATTTTTAATAATATCCTGACTATTGATACCTTTATATTTTATTAATTTAATGCTCTTGTTCAGAAGCCCACTGCTGTTTCCCCAACACACATTTTGTAATTGGGTAGAGTACAACATTTATCAGTGTTAAAGTTGCGATAAAAACATGTGAAAGTAATTAAGTTTAACAAGATAAAAAATCCCTGCAGGAAATACATATGGTGCAAAAGAATTGGGCATGCAAGACAAATCAGCATATTTCACTTACTACTGTAGGTTGATGAGCTGTTGGTTAAAATGAAGATATAGTGTGGATACAATGGCCTAATTAGTATTAAGTATTCATAATAGTAAATGGTTATAATACCCAAAACATCAAACATACTGAATTGAATACCACAATATATTGTAAAGAGTTTATAATTCAAGAATAATAATACAGTATTATTTTAGCAGTTGTCTATACTATTAAGTCCATAGTGATTATAGTAATACATCATAAACTATAATATAAAAACATATAATTGAATAATATAATATTCTATATAATGCTTAATTTCCAATGTAACAACCACATTAATTGAGACACAGGAATATTGCTCTTTTAATTTGATGTGGGTGGCCCTTAAAAGGGCCCTTTTTGTGATATATCATTGCAGCTGCCATGGTAGTGTTGTGTTGGCAGGGCTGATGGCAATAACATGTTGGTACATGCGCCACTGTGCTGCAAGGATACCTAAGGTATTCTCGACAATCATCCTCGCCCGCGAAAGCCTGTAATTGAACACCCTGTTCCTGTTGGAGAGGGTGGAGCGGTTAGAGAAAGGGAAAGGCCTCATGAGCTCTCGCCAGAGGGGCAAGGCCTCATCTCCAATGAAGACATAGGGCAAGGGTCCCAGGTGCACTGATCCTGGCAGGGGTGCATCTTCTGGTAGGTCGAGGGGTGCCATCTGGCAAAGCCTGGCCGAAGGCCGAAATTGTAGGAGTTCCCCCCCATTGCTGCTCCTCCCATAACTATCGACGTCCAGTATACAATACTTAGCATCCACAGTTGCAAGAGGACTATGGAGAAAATCCCCTTGTACAGTGGATCTAAATAATCTACACTCCCCTGTTAATATGCCAGGTTTTCGTGATGTAAAGAAATGAGACCAAAATAAATAATGTCAGAACTTTTTCCACCTTCCAATGTGACCTATAACATGAACAATTCAATTGAAAAACAAACTGAAATCTTTGAGATTTTTTTTTTTTAAATAACACAATTGTTCATATTATAGGTCCCATTAATGGTGGAAAATGTTCTGACATGATTTACCTTTGTCTCATTCTTTTACATCACAAACCCTGGCATTTTAACAGGGGTGTGTAGACTTTGTATATCCACTGATGTTGTAGAAAATTGACCACCACCTGTCAGGACCCTGGATCACCACATGCTTCCCGTCAATCGAGTTCCACTGCTCCCTGAAGTCAGCAGCAATGCCCCTCCAGTCTTCCTTGGTAGGGACAGGCATATATTCCTCCACCAAGGGGAATCCCAAATGGCCTTGCTCACCTTTGCAACAATGGCAGCTACCGTGCTGTGGCCAACATGGTAGCTGGTGGCTATGGTGCAGTAGGAGTCTCCAGTCGCTAGGAATCTGTTGGAACATTGAGTAATATTACTTTTAGAAGATCATTGGAGTAGTTATTAATTGGAAATAAAGAAACATGTTAACTTTCAATAATAATGTCTAAAATCTAGATTTTCAACTCATTATTATTATTATGTTATTTATAAAGATATATTTAGTGTGCTTCCTTGTGAAAGTATTGTATCTTACAGAATAGCTGACAATTTAAATGTATTAATTTCGAAATTGAAAGCTGCACATCAAGCCATTATGGCTGATTTCCATTTGTAGACAGATTCATGGATGAATATATTGAAGGATCAAATTTCAACATACCAAGGCCTACATGTAGAATAAACATTACTACTTGTGCATTCAAAATCATACTAACATAACAAATCGAAGACAAGATGCAAGACAAGGAAGGGCTCAGTGACAGCTCACCAGAGATTGAGCGATTTGCGAGTTGAGCTAGCTGACGGTGTGCATGTAAGATGAGGTGTGAGGAGGTGTGGGGGTGCTTGCTACTGACACTGTCTGGGATTTATTTATAATTCAATGCACACTCAATCAGCATGATACACAGCATTCTGAAGCGATATGCAGCCCCATCTGGTTTGTGTTTAGTGGGATTCCCACTTAGTTTTGAACAGTACAATGACCTAAAACACACCTCAGCTATGTAAGGGCTATTTGACCAAGAAGGAAAGTAATTGAGTGCTGCATTAGATTACCTAGTCTTCACAATCACCTGACCTCAAAGTGACTACCTCATGAAGCTGGTTGAGAGAATGCCAAGAGTGTGCAAATCTGTCATCGAGGCAAGGGGTGGCTACTTTGAAGAATCAAAAATATTTATTTGGTTACTACATGTTTCCATATGTTATTTCATAGTATTGATGTTTTCACTAATATTGTACAATGTGGAGTATAATAATGGAAATAGTAGGTGAGTAGGAGTGTCCAAACTTTTGACTGGCAGTGTATATACATGCATCCACTACCATTCATAAGTGTGGCGTCACATAGAAATGTTCATCTTTTCAAAAGAAAAACAAATTTTAGTCCCTTAAAATAACAACAAATTGATCTGAAATATAACATAGACATTGTTAATGTTGTAAATGACTATTGTAGCTGGAAACAGTTTTAGTGGGATATTATTAGATCAGATTCAACTTTGTCATTGAATAATACAAGTGCAGTACAAGCAATGCAGTTAGCATCAAACCAGAAGTGCAAATAGAAGAGGGCAGAGTATTTATAAGTATTTAGTATAATTTATGTTACAAGTAGGATGCTTTGATCATTGAAAGCAAATGCAAGTACAAATGACATTTCTAAATATGCAATGAAGACAAATGGAGGTGCATGTGCAAATGAAATGCAAGCAGAATAGTGCAACAAGGTCCCTGAGAGGCAGTACTAAGCGGTTGACGGGTGGTTATGTTTAGTGTTGGGTACTGAGTTCAGTGGGGTTACATTAGCAGGGAAGACACTGTTCCTGAGACTGCTGGAGCGGGAACAAAGAGACCTGTACCGCCTGCCTAATGGTTGGAGGGCAAACAGTTTGCGGTATGGATTTGAAGGGTCCCTGACCATGCTGCATGCAGACCTCCAGTGCAAGCCTGTGCAGACACCGCTTGCACTGGAGGTCTACAATGGTTGGGAGTAAGGCAACAGTGATGTGCTGGGAGGTTTTCACCACCCATTGCAGGGCCTTTGGTTCGGCCACAGAGCATCCGCCAAACTATATTGTAGTGCAGTTATCAAGAATGCTCTCGATTGTGCAGAGGTAGAAGTTCACAAAGATCTTGGAGGACAGGCAGATGGGCCTTCAGCCTCCTAAAAAAGTATCAGTGCTGCATTGCCTTTTTTTGCTCCACCTCAGTGCCACCGATGAAAACTAGGGGGTGCCAGCAGCCTTTAGTCTTTCTGTAATTCACAATGAGCTTCTTGGTTTTCTTTGCATTGAGGGCCTGATTGTTGTCAGCGAACCATGCCACAAGGCACTTGACCTCTCAGAAGGATAACTATTCACTGGTTGTCTGCGAACTTGACGATGGTGTTGGAATTGTGTACAGTACCACAGTTGGAGGTGAAGAGGGGGAGTACAGGAGAGGGCTCAATACAGAGCCTTGTGGAACACAAGTGTTCAGGATCAGGGTGGAGGTGGAGTTGTCAAACCTGACAGATTGAGGTTTGGATGTTGGGAAGCTTAAGGTCCAGGTGCAATGAGAGGGGCTGATTCCTAGGTCATAGATTTTGTAGACCAGCAGGGGGGGGATGACTGTGTTGAATGCTGAGCTAAAGAATATTAACAGAATTCTCACATAGGTGTTGGTTTTGTTCAGTTGGGTCAGGGCGGGGTGTAAAGCTGTGGAGATGGTGTCCTCTGTAGACCTGATTGATAGTTAGGCAAACTAAAGAATTAACACACACAAGGCTCCTGGACCAGACAACATCTCAGGCCGTGTCCTCAAGGTCTGTGCAGACCAACTGGCTGATGTCTTTACCTATCGATACGTCAGTCAGTTATCCCCACCTGCTTCAAAAAGTCCATCATTGTTCCTGTGCCAAAAAAGCAAAAAGTCCTCTGCATGATTGACTAACGCCCTGTAGCACTCACACCAGTCATCATGAAGTGCTTTGAGTAGCTAGTTTGAACTCAGAACACAGACTCCATGCCTGTAACACTTGAACCGCTGAAATTTGCCTACAGACATAACAGAACCACAGAGGATGCCATTGCTCTGACCCTCCCCTCCGCACTTTCTCATCTAAACCAGAGGAACACATATGTGAGAATGCTGTTCATTGACTGCAGCTCAGCCTTCAACACCATTGTGCCCCACAAGCTGGCGGTGAAGCTTAGGAATCTGGATCTTGACCTCTCTGTGCAGATGGATCCAGAACCTCCTGACGGGCAGACCCCAGGTGGTGGGGTTGAGCAGCACAACCTCCTCCTCACCTATTCTCAGTACTGGCTCCCCCCAGGGGGGACACACCTGTCACTTTTACATTGCACTACAGTTGTACAGTTGTACAGTTGTAACGTTATTATTATTGATGTGTGTTTGGTGTATAGTTTTATTATTGATTGTTTTTGTTATCTTAGTCCCATAGCCAATACCAGGATTGAAGAGTTGGAGGTGAATTTATTTCACAAAGCCCTGATTTTTGTTCAGAACTATCACTGTCTCCTGACATACTTCAGACATATTAGAAGAGAGGCATTTTCAACAGTTATGCAAACATTTTGTCAGGAAAACTACCAAAGCAAATGAAATCCTGATGGTGCAAGGTAATCAGGGTGAAATACAGTGATAGTTCTGACCAGGTATTGTTCTTCACAAGGTTGATGAAAGTGGTGCTGAAAGTCATATAGACTGTGAAATATCTTCTGCAGTCTAATTTTGGTTCTGCCTGGGGTTCTTCACATCGCCCCACACCAGTTGTCTCATGCCTGACTCCACAAGCATAAAGTTCATACACAAACTTCCCTCAATTCTCTACTTGTATTCAGCTCACCAGGCTTCTTGTATTTGAGCTGAGGACATGCAGCCCTGATGCGGACCTACCAACCCTAATTGTTCTTGAGGCGAAAGGGCTCAGAGAGTTCCTTTGATTATTCTTTTCACAGTGGAGGACATGAAAACCATAGGAAAATGTGTTTGTCAGCGTTTTCTGTGTGTAAGAAAGGTGAAGCGGATTGCGGAGTCGGTAAGATTACTTACCTTTTAATTCAGTGAGCTGACATACGCTCAAATTTTGAAGGTTTGCAACATCCACGCAGCATAAATGCCACTCCAGTGCTAACACTATATCAACTCATCTTCATTTACTCACTATCGAAAATGTCCCATCCCTCAATCTCAGTACAGATGCTCACATAGCTGACTTAATATTATGGAACTGAACACAGCCATTAAAGAGGGGAAATAATTGGATCCACAAATCAGCAGATGACTCCATGTTTTTATTGGCTCCATGATTTTATGGGCTGTATTTAAGGGCCTGGTGGGGAGGTTGTCTGGGACATTTTGTGGTAGCAAGGGTGTTAAATAGAAAATGTTGGTTTTGAATTAACCACACAGAAATTCATATTAACCCATCAAAACAAGCTCCAATCTTCATGTTTCAGTTACAGAGCATCTGGCCTCCATATAAAGTATCTTTTCCCATTAGAAATGTTAGGGACCTGGAATGAGATGTCATCATTTTTAAAACTTGCTTAATACTGTATTTTTCCAGATTATCTGGAAATGAGTACCTGTGACATTGTTTCTTTATGAAAATGTTGATAGATTCATTGTTAGCTCTGTTGTAAAGTAAATTCTAAAAGACATCTGTTGAACATGTGTCTAGGGGCATTTTGGCCCCTGTGGCCTTGGCTATGATTAGGTTAGGGCCTTCATATGAGTTTGAATGAATGTGCTTGGGTCTCCTCTATCATTGGAAGACTAGTCTTCCACCTCATTGCATGCCCAGATACACTTTAATATTGTATATACCTCCTAGTTCAACCTCCCAGTAGCCTAAGAGATGGTTACCAGATCTAAAGCAGCAGGTGCTCAGATCAACTGCTTCCAGGTCTGGGAGGCGGTGACATGTTTACCAAGCAGGACTGGTTTGAGTCTTTCTAACTGGAAACTGTTCAATTTATTTCACGAGGATCTGTTACTAAATATATTTAATCATTTTAACACATAGTATTCAATGTTAAAATATATGACATGCATTGTATTATGATATAGTGAGAAACAAAAGTTATATACATTTCATTAAAATATTCATGGCACTTATGTGGAGAATTCCTCTATATACATGCCTATATGTTTTGCACAAGTTCGATGTGGGTTGTTCTGGTAACAGAGGTTTATACAGTGGGGCAAACAAGTATTTGATACACTGCTGATCTTGCAGGTTTTCCTACTTACAAAGCATGTGGAGGTCTGTAATTTTTATCATATGTACACTTCAACTGTGAGATATGGAATCTTAAACAAAGAAAATAACATTGTATGATTTTTAAATAATTATTTTGCATTTTATTGCATGACATAAGTATTTGATACATCAGAAAAGCAGAACTTAATATTTGGTACAGAAACCTTTGTTTGCAGTTACAGAGATCATACATTTCCTGTAGTTCTTGACCAGGTTTGCACACACTGCAGCAGAGATTTTGGCCCACTCCTCCATACAGACCTCCAGTTCCTTCAGGTTTCGGGGCTGTCGCTGGGCAATACGGACTTTCAGCTCCCTCCAAAGATTTTCTATTGGGTTCAGGTCCGGAGACTGGCTAGGCCACACCAGGACCTTGAGATACTTCTTAAGGAGCCACTCCTTAGTTGCCCTGGCTGTGTGTTTTGGGTCATTGTCATGCTGGAAGATCCAGCCACAACCCATCTTCAATGCTCTGGCTGAGGGAAGTAGGTTGTTGGCCAAGTTCTCGCGATACATGGTCCCATCCATCCTCCCCTCAATACGGTGCAGTTGTCCTGTCCCCTTTGCAGAAAAGCATCCCCAAAAAATGATGTTTCCACCTCCATGATTCACAGTCGGGATGGTGTTCTTGGGGTTGTACTCATCCTTCTTCTTCCTCAAAACATGGTGAGTGGAGTTTAGACCAAAAAGTGCTATTTTTGTCTGATCAGACCACGTGACCTTCTCCCATTCCTTCTCTGGGTCATCCAGATGGTCACTGGCAAACCTTAGACGGGCCTGGACATGCGCTGGCTTTTGCAGGGGGACCTTGCGTGTGCTGCAGGATTATAATCCATGACGGCGTAGTGTGTTACTAATGGTTTTCTTTGAGACTGTGGTCCCAGCTCTCTTCAGGTCATTTACCAGATCCTGCCGTGTAATTCTGGACTGATCCCTCACCTTCCTCAGGATCATTGATGCCCCACGAGGTGAGATCTTGCATGGAGCCCCAAACCGAGGGAGATTGACCATCATCTTGAACTTCTTCCATTTTCTAATAATTGCGCCAACAATTGTTGCCTTCTCACCAAGCTGCTTGCCAATTGTCCTGTAGCCCATCCCAGCCTTGTGCAGGTCTACAATTTTATCCCTGATGTCCTTACACAGCTCTCTGGTCTTGGCCATTGTGGAGAGGTTGGAGTCTGTTTGATTGAGTGTGTGGACAGTTGTCTTTATGCAGGTAACAAGTTCAAACAGTTGCAGTTAATACATGTGATGAGTGGAGAACAGGAGGGCTTCTTAAAGACAAACTAACAGGTCTGTGAGAGCCGGAATTCTTATTGGTTGGTAGGTGATGAAATACTTATGTCATGCAATAAAATGCAAATTAATTATTTAAAAGTCATACAATGTGATTTTCTGGATTTTTGTTTTAGATTCTGTCTTTCACAGTTGAAGTGTACATATGGTAAAAATTACAGACCTATACTTGCTTTGTAAGTAGGAAAACCTGCAAAATTAGCAGTGTATCAAATACTTGTTCGCCCCACTGTAACTCTAATCTGATCGGCTTTAACAATAGAACCGCTAGGCCTTTTTTAATGCCGTTTGGTGTCATTAGCATACGAATCGTCCCTATTAGCATGGACATTCTCCTCCCCAGCATCACTATCCAGCCAGAGCATCAGTTCATCTACTAGGTTTTCATGAAACTATATAAAATAGTCAAAAAAATAATGAACCACAGAATTTGTCTGTTTTAAATGGTTAATGAATTAGAAAAATACAAGAATGTTTTTGTACTGAAGGTCTCATAACACAAAAAATTGTCAAGTTGATTTTAACGCCAAAACATAATTCTAGTCTTATAGATCACTGGCATATAATATTTTTCTATAGGTGACATCAATAAGTAATCGAATAACCGTGAGGAGCTTTAAGAAAAAGACAAGGTCCAAAGGCTGTCTTGGCAAGTCTCCTCGGGGATGTAGTTGGGCTATCAGATTGATTTCAATCCCAATGCATAGCTCTACGCTCCTAGATCATTGTCTTATAATTATGATATTATAATTATTATAATTATAATATTTTTTCTATATGTGACATGAATAAGTTATCGAAAAACCGAGAAGAGTTAGTCAAAAAAGAGGATTTATCCTCTTTTACATTTGTAGAATATAAATCTTCAGTATAATAAGCAGAGAAATTTCAGAGAGACATTGAATGTGTGTGCAATTTAGTTTCTCTGTCATCAGGCTACAAAGTTTTTTTTTAATAGATGCTCAAGCATTACTGTTGTTCTCCCGTACCAAAAATAGTTTTCATTGAATTCTTAAACATAAAGTGGTCCTTACATTACTTTTGAAGTTTGCTGTCGTAAGTGAATTCTAGTGTTGCCTTTCAATGTGTTTTTTTTTATGCGTCTTGTGTAGACCCAACTAATCAATAATGACATTCGTTGGTGACAATTTTATTTGATGTTATTGAAGAATGTAGATTTACATTTTCGATTTATATTAATTAGCCTACACAATAACCTGAATCTCCTATTGAAAAACGGTAACCCATGTGATAAGTAGCCTACATAATGTTTCAATAATAGACTTTTCATTAATCTGGGAGGTTCGAGCATTCATCCATTGATGTCACGCAGTCAGCGAGGGTTGATTAGCGCCTGGGTACCACTTGGGTACCAACGCTAAGTGGCCTGGGCTGTTGGCGGATTAAGTAGGAAAATAGGGTAAAAAAAAAAGGTAAATCGTCTCTAAATAGTTTTCTGTTTTCAGAATTGAATTCCAGTACCAACAGAACAATATAATACGCCTATTTAGGAAAAGTTATAGAAGGAGGAGTGTATAGCTTTCAAAATAGACCTGTTATTTGAATTACAAACTCAAACACCAATTGTTGTAGGCATTTGGCGGTTTTAGTATTAACAAGATCAATGTGACATACCCAGAAGGGGTGTTTATAGTCTGGCGTTTTAAAACCATAATCAGTGTTACTGTGCATCCGCTCCACCACATAGAGGCCAGAGATACTGGGAGAGAACACCATGACTTGGTCACTTGGTAGAAAAGAATGAGACAGTCTTTCTATCAGTGGTTCATTTTCATGTGTTGAAGACAGGTTTCCACTGACTACAGCACATGCATCATGCAACCACTCTCAGACCTGACTAACATTGTCTAGTACATTAGTAGTGGACCCAACTGAATCGTTAGCCATAATTTATTTAGAGGCATTCTCACTGTGTGACCAAATATTAGCTCAGCTGGGCTAAACCTAAGAAACTCTTATATGGTCTCCTGAATATCGAACAGCACATACGGCGCCCCCTCATCCCAATCCTTTTCTGTGTCCAGGTAGTATTTGTGTAACATTGCTTTTTGGGTCTGATGCCAACATTCCAGCGCCCCCGGACTCTCCGTGGTAAGCACTAGACATCGGATCCATCTGATCTGGGACACAGACGAGGACTTCAACACATTTCCAAACATTCTACGTGAAATTAGATCCTTGATCCTGGAAATTCAAAAGTCGAGAAATATATGAACAGTGCCTTCACAGCTGCATCACTGGTGATTTTACGCATCGGAATTGCCTCTGGGCACCTGGTAGCAGTGCACATTATAGTTAACATGAATAGATTACCTGACTTAGTCCTTGGTATTGGACCAACATAATCCATTATTACCTTCTCAAACGGCTCTCCCATGACTGGAATAAGGCACATACTATATATATGGCATAACGAGCCACATCCTGATTCATTCCTGGCCAGAAGAAAGAACGTAGGATCCAAACATGTTTTAGTCAACCCTAGATGACCAAACCAGGGAATATCATGAGCTAGTGACAACACAATTGTTTGAAATGTGACTCCAAAGAACTCCAACCATCTTCTAGGTCAGAGCGAGGAGTCCATTTACTCATCAAAAGACCCTTCGCAAGGAAATATGCTACGCCTTAGCTTTTTGCCAACTCTAAGCCCACATCCTCTTTCTGGGCAGTTATTAGCTTCGCCCAAGTATCTGGTAACCATAAACATTCCCTACAGGAAGCCATTGTCTTTCTTACCATCGTCATGATTGGAACTCACTGGGAACACAGGAGTTGAACATCCTTGTCCATACCTCCGTGAAGTTGGCACCCCATAAAACGAAATAATCTCCAAAACTTCGCCATTGGTTTGTGCTGTGTTTGTGCTGATTTGTGCCGTAAAAACGAACATTTGTGCTGGTTAGGAGTTTGAGATATTGAACATAATTTTTTTGGTTGTGTTACGTCTCTCTCCACCCCATGTCGTTCAAATCGCTCCAAACCGGTGTCATTCGTTTGTGCTCTGTTTGTGCTGGTTTGTGCCGTTAAAACAAACATTGTATCCATTTTCCTTTCGCAGATATAGCAAATTTAATTCGGGAGCTGTGACATCATTCTCCACCCCATTTCCTCTGAATCGCACACAAAATGTGTCCTTGGTTTGTGCCGATTTGTGCCGTTAATATTAACATGGTATCTATATCCCCTCCTTTAGAAATATCAAATATAATTCGGGGCAGTGACGTCACTCTCCACCCCACCTCGTCTAAATCGCACCAAACCGGTGTCGTTTGTTCGTGCTCGATTTGTGCCATTGAAAGAAACATTGCAACTACGATCCCCTCTTAAACATAAAAAACAACAACTTTTTAAGCAGTTACATAACTCTCCACCCCATTTGGTCTAAATCATTGCAAAACTGTGACGTTTGTTTGTGCTCAATTTGTGCTGGTTTGTGCCGTTACGATGAACATTATGTATTTTTCCCCTCCTTAAAAATATCAAATATAATCCGGGACAGTGACGTCACTCTCCACCCCACCTCTTCTAAATCGCCCCAAAACGGCGCCTTTTGTTTGTGCTCGATTTGTGCTGTTTTGTGCCGTAGAAAGAACCATAATAAATTATACAATTCTTCAGACATCACAAAATCTTTGGAGGAGTAGTGATGAGTGACGTCACGCAAGCAAGCCGCGCTCTCCATCTCGTCTACAAACTTGTCTGGTGCGTTTGTGCTCGTACTAGGCCGCGGCTGCTGTCATTGTTCCTTTCTTCTTCTTTAGATACGGAAATGTTTTAGTGCCAGTTACTTCGTCAAACTCAAGATAAAAAAAAAACGGTATGTGATTGAGTGACCCGAATCACTTAAAATACATGTGTGTCAGCTTTTTTAAAACTTTGTAATAATAATCTCCTTTGTTAGCCTATTATGTTTTTCTTTTTCAAATCGAGCATAATTTATCAGATGGAAGTTTAGGCTACTGTAGTTTTATACGTGTAGGCTATTATCTTGGCCTTGGTCTTATCCAGGCCTTGGCCTATATTGATAAAATTATCCGAGAATTTGATCATTCTCTGAAGGAGAACGTGAACCAAAGACAGGTGAGCAGTGTTTCTGTTTGTTTAAAATGTTTTAAAGCAACTAATCGAGGACTGTTGTTAGTTTGCTGTTCTTAGCTGGTTTAACATCTTCCCAGTCATTTCACCGCACTAAACAAAGAAAGACGAGATTGTATTCATTGTGTGGGTGATGAGTATTCATTTAATACCAGCAAACCACCTGGTTAAAGTTTCTCATTCTCATTCTCTCTCAGCTGAGCAGACAACATATCCAAACTGGTTTCCTTTTAAATGCAAAGATGAATGTAAAAATAACAGAGCAATTTCTGTGGAGAATTTACAAATATTTTTTTAAAGAACCAGTAAATAAGAGAACTACAAATCTGTTTTGACTTAATGCAAGAGAAGTGTTAAAATGAATAGATCTGGGTACAAATAACAGAACAGAACATTTACTAAAGAAATATATAACTTCTGTTCAAGAAATCATGGAACAGTTAAAACAGGCATAACGTGAATATAGATCATGTAGATTAACAACAATAGAAAAACAATATAGACCATTCTCTTATTGATTATGAACTAATTTCTGCAGAGACCAGTCCAAGAAATTCATTGATCAATGGTTTTAGTCTTCCTTTGTGAACAACATGACATGGGGTTGTATTTTGGTTTTTGCTGAGACTGTTTTTACATGGTCACACAGGTCATCATATTTCTCCCAGGCAAAAGAATTTCTCCTACAGTAAGCCACGTAATGTCCGAGAGATTTCCTTGTTGGTCTTGGAATTAATGCAACAACCCCTCGCAAAGTGAACCGCTGATTGTCTAGCTCCATGTCGACAGGGATTTCAGACAGTGGATGGTTATTATCACTTGTTTCAATGCACAGTAGTTGTCCAGGTATGCATCTGTGTGTGACAGAGCCATTGCAGAGGAATTTCATTGATTGATCATCATTAATGTTCCAGCTATCTGGACACTCTTGGGGGGATTTCAGTGGCTTCAGACACTTGGACCTGTTGAGATGTAGCCCATCTTCCAGTGCTGCTTGGAGGCTTTTCAGTCCACCAGTTTGTAGAATATCTACGTTGACTGGTAGGAGATGGATGGTCCTTGAAGATTTGATATTTCGGCTGCAGTATGGAGAAGAGCACTCAGCTGTAAGTGTTGCACTTGGCATTTGCTTCATTGTTGATGCAATTATGTTAGCAACATTGCAATCCGCATTGACATGCCTCACACCTGATTTTAGATGAACACACTAAAATGTATCCAACAGCATTTTTGCTCTCTTTGCGTAAGTATCTTTTCCAACTCCTTTTGTGACTATGGTCTTTACCAAATCAAACATTTCAGATTTTGAGTGCTATTTGTTGAGATAATGACAGAATGATCCGCTGTCACAGAATGCAGAGCAAAGGCACTGGCAAAAGGAATCAAAGGCACAGGTATTATTTACACTTACAAGCATTTTGTCAACCATGATGGGCTTATTAGCCTGGTAGTTGCCATTTATCAAGACATGAATTTTTGTATTTTTTCTTTTCAGGTTTATGTCTGCATGCAACCACTCAGAGCAAGGGGTCAGGTAGGACAGTCGCTTTTTTGGAGGAACACCGAGACCTTTCCAATTTTCAACTGGGTCTTCCTCCACTAATTGTTGCCTAACTTCTGTGTCCTGCTCACTGTGGGCAGTTTTTGTATTCTGATTCTTTGTCTCAATGTGCTCTGTCTTCACCGATGCAGATAAAATCCTCATGTTTCCCTCAAGAAAATCAAGGTGGCGTATGACAAAACGATCAATTCGGATGGGGAGGGTTTCATGTTTGAAAAGGCCATGTTTTATGTTTTTAAATTCAGCCTCAACATTTGCAGAGCTTGCTGTGTTGTGTACGCTTTAGAAGTGTGGAACAATCACAGATGTCCAAAGGGGTAGGTAGCATGCCATTCTTATTATATTTGGGACAAGCTCTGGAAGGAAATGAAGATTGTCTCTGTCACCATGATGTGCTGCAATCATCTTACTTTCTTCACAGATTTCTGTAACCCATGTTTTCAGATCTGTAGGGAGTGTCTCCTCGACTCCGGTCACCTCTGTTGAATGGTCATCTTCAGTGACACATGGCAAGACCCCCTCTGCAAATCGTCTCTTTAATTGTGCTTTGCATGTTTCCGAGGCAACAGGTAAACCTTTGTCATCGTTTCCTTCTGATTCACTGAAGGCAACAACTGCAATGGAATGAATGAGCTCTCTTGCATCTTCCAGTGTATCAGACTGTAAAAGTTGTGCCATGGCTCGTAGATAGAATTCTCTAACTCTGTTTCCTCTTTGTCTTAGGCATTCCCACTGGCTAATGAGCTTGATGCAGTGTGCAACATCTACTCTGATGAAGGAAGGTGGTAGCTTTGAGTTTTCAGACTTCGTTGCCAGCACTCCAAAGCACTGATTGATGTATGTTTTCAGGTCTGGGTAAGGAGTGAAGGCCTTAACCAGTGCTCCAAGCAAAGCCAAGGAGAAATCACAGACCACCTCTTTGGGCACAGCAGCACCTGCTCGTTGCCATTCCGTGAGCCAGTTGTCAATATAATTCATGGTGTGGCTCTCTGATAGCATTTGCACTACTGGAATATGATCTCCCTGTGAACACAAAACTCCTTGATACAGGAAGACATGTCCAGAATCGCCACAGGGTCTTCTCAGTCTTCACAGTCTCACAACTGTACCTGTTGCATCAAAACTCACAAATAAGCCGGAGTATTTGGATTTCATTTGATACACTTGCATCTGAGATGGGGTCCAGTAATGGCAAAAAAACCTATCAAGGCCTATGTCATGAATGCTTCCGTTGTGGGGTACACTGTATTTTAGTAGATGCAATGACATGATTGGGTCTTTGTCTCCAAGCTCTTTGTCACCCATCTCTTGTTTGGCTTTTCTTAATGTTGCCAGATTTGGCAGGTGGCTAGGCTCTGGGTCACCATCATCCATCATTTTGTAAGCCTCAGCTGCTCGCCATACATGTGCTGGTTTTCGGCCTTCCCAGAGTTCTTTAGAGACATGTGTTCTCAGATCCCCTGATAACTTCCGTTTTGCTTTGCCAGTATGGAGACTTTCATCAACATTGCGGATTATGCATTGAAGCACAACTGGTTCATTGTCCACTGGCATGTTCTCTGCTGTTATAGACAATTGTGCATCACACTCGGTGCAGTTCCCAATTATGTCTATGTAGTGAGATGCATTATGTGGAAAAAATGTTGCCCTTCTGAATCTAAGAGTGCATGAGGTCTTGATATTTTTCCATATCTCTTCATACAAGACGTGTGTCCATGCACCACGTTTCAGGATGGTGTATTCTCTTTTGTCATTGTAATCAACCTTTTCAGGCCAGATTTCTACCCATCTCTGATGAGAGAGACTGATTGCAAATGTAATGTCGTAGCATTGACTTTGCTGATTTTTGTCTGCCTTTGACCCTGCTGAATGAAAATCTGCTGAGCTTTCTTGTGAGCTGTCACTGTTTGGACCTTGATCTTGGGTATCTGTGTCGATTTTGCCTAGCTCAAAGATTTGCCATATATTGTGCCTATTTGTCTTCACAATAGTATAAAGGTTCTTTGGTGAAACTTTGTTATTTAGTTGTTTGCTTAAATCTGCCCACACCTTTTCTGTGGGAACTGCTATGTTTGTTCCTGTAATAATCTGTTCCTTTGCAGCACTGATGACTTTGATGATGCCATCACGTCCACAGGCTGGTTTCCTAGGCATCTGATCAAAACAGGAATTATTTTGAATGTAGTTTTTAATAAAGTAGTTGGGCCAAATTAACTAACTCGTGTGTGTGTGCGTGTGCGTGTGCGTGCGTGCTTGTGTGTGTGTGTGTGTGTGTGTACGTATATATATGGTTTCACATCTTCGACATGTCTGTCAATTTCTTATTTGTTCAAATTATCCTGTAAATTTTATTGACCAGCACTGATGATTTTAGTACTTTTTTAGTATTTAATCTCAGAGCACATGCTTACCTTTTTCACAGCCAGATGCCTTTTCCTGTTTTGTTTTCCCATGCAGTGCTTAGGGTAAACAAATGTTTTTAAGGGGGCAGAAAGACTTTAAATGTCTGTAAACTGAAGCCTTCAGTATTCAGAAAACTTAAGACAGTACACAACTTTTTGTTTATTTATTTTTATTTTTTTTAGTATAATTTATTATGGTTCTTTCTATCGAGCACAAATCGAGCACAAACAAAAGGCACCGTTTTTGGGCGATTTAGACGAGGTGGGGTGGAGAGTGACGTCACTGTCCCGAAGCCAATGTTTTATTTCTAAGGAGGGGAAAAATACATAATATTCATCGTAACGGCACAAAATGAGCACAAACAAACGTCACAGTTTTGCAACGATTTAGACCAAATGGGGTGGAGAGTTATGTAACTGCTTAAAAAGTTGTTGTTTTTTATGTTTAAGAGGGGATCGTAGTTGCAATGTTTCTTTCAACGGCACAAATCGAGCACAAACAAACGACACCGGTTTGGTGCGATTTAGACGAGGTGGGGTGGAGAGTGACGTCACTGCCCCGAATTATATTTGATATTTCTAAAGGAGGGGATTGTTAAGATGGATAATGTGATAAAAGGGAATGGGATAGGTTAATAATATGAATGAGATAAATGTGAATGTGATATGTGAAATATTAATGTGAGAAAGGCTAATGTAATATGTTTAGGTTGATGTAGGAATTGAGGAGGAAGTTGGAGGAAGAAGGTGCCGAATAGTAATTAAGCTGCAACAGGCTGGGGAGGGGGTGTCATGTACCACAAGTGCTATCAGTAACAGGAAAACAAATGTTATTGGTTAGGGGGGG
>JACXGJ010008068.1:0-28378 GCA_016801105.1 Esox niger | reverse complement strand
AATGACTTCATATAATTGTTTTCAGTTTCTGTTTTAATAAATGCTTTTTTTAAATAAAAATGTATTTGGGTCCACATCTGCCTATTCAGTTTTAATAAAGTATCACAAACTATCGGGGGGGGGGGGGGTAAAGGCACTCTGTCAGTCATTTTCAAGGAGACAGACACAGATGCAGCAGACACAGATTTCCTACCATCAGGCAAGTGGTACAGGTCTCTTTGTTCCTGCACCAGCAGGCTCAGGAACCGTTTAATTCAATCTATTTTAACCCTGCTGAACTCTTAGACCAAGCACTAACCACACCCACCTGCCCACTGTCCAGTACTGCCTCTCAGGGCCTGTGTTGCACTACTCCCTTTGTACTACTGGACTCTGACATTGCAAAGTCTGATAAGGACCTTTTTAGTTGTTATATGTACATGTCTACCTCGAAAACCTCATTGCTGCTATCCCTGTTTTTCGGTTGCACATGCCACCTTGCACCTTCAATTTGCCTTCATTGCACATTTAATATTGCCATTTGTACTTGCATCTGCCTTCACTGCACATGTATACATCCCACTTGTAACATACATTGGCACTCTTCTATTTACTCTTCTGGTTAGATGCTAACTGCATTTCGTTGTAGCAAGCAAGCCAGGAAGCACGTTTATTTATATAGCACAATTCATACATATAGTAGGGAGAACAAGTATTTAATACACTGCGGATTTTGCAGGTTTTCCTACTTACAAAGCATGTAGAGATCTGTCATTTTTATCATAGGTACACTTCAACTGTGAGAGACAGAATCTAAAACAAAAATTCGGAAAATCACATTGTATGATTTTAAAATAATTAATTAGCATTTTATTGCATGAAATAAGTATTTGAAACATCAGAAAAGCAGAACTGAATATTTGGTACAGAAACCTTTGTTTGCAATTACAGAGATCATACATGTCCTGTTGTTCTTGACCAGGTTTGCACACACTGCAGCAGGGATTTTGGCCCAAACCTCCATACAGACCTTATCCAGATCCTTCAGGTTTCAGGGCTGTCGCTGGGCAATACGGACTTTCAGCTCCCTCCAAAGATTACATATTGGGTTCAGGTCTAGAGACTGGCTAGGCCACTCCAGGACCTTGAGATGCTTCTTACAGAGCCACTCCGTAGTTGCCCTGGCTATGTGTTTCAGGTCGTTGTCATGCTTGAAGACCCAGTCACGACCCATCTTCAATGCTCTTACTGAGGGAAGGAGGTTGTTGCCTCCTTCCTTCAGTAATCTTGTGATACATGGCCCCATCCGTACTCCTCTCAATACGGTGCCGTCGTCCTGTCCCTTTTGCAGAAAAGCATCCCCACCGAATGATGTTTTCACCTCCATGCTTCACAGTTGGGATGGTGTTCTAGGGGTTGTACTCATCTTTCTTCCTCCAAACACGGCGAGTGGAGTTTAGACCAGGTGTCTTTTATACAGCTAACGAGTTCAAACAGTTGCAGTTAATACAGGTAATGAGTGGAGAACAGAAGGGCTTCTTAAAGAAAAACTAACAGGTCTGTGAGAGCCGGAATTCATACTGGTTGGTTAGGTGATCAAATACTTATGTCATACAATAAAATGCAAATTAATTATTTAAAAATCATACAATGTGATTTTCTGGATGTTTATTTTAGATTCCGTCTCTCACAGTTGAAGTGTACCTATGGTAAGAATTACAGACCTCTACATGCTTTGTAAGTAGGAAAACCTGCAAAATCAGCAGTGTATCAAATACTTGTTCTCCCCACTGTAGAAGCAATTCAATGTGCTTTACAAAGAAATGGAAAAAGTATAAAAAAACAATAGCATGAAAATAAATGCTCAAATGAAAACATCAAAACAACATCAGAAAAACAGAATAAAAACGGGACAAAAACATAGGAAGCAATAAATGTTGTAAGGCTAAACAGTGTGGTTAAGTGCTCAGTCATAGTTTTTAACCTGGATTTAAAAATGGATACGTTTGGGGCACGTCTAAGATCTTTGTTTATTCCAGTTGTGTGCAACATATCTGCTAAACACAGCTTGGTCATGTTTAGTTTGGACTCTGTGCTCTATTAGCTGACCTGTGTTCATGGATCTAAGAGCCCTGCTAGGTTCATTTTCTTTAAACATATCAGGAATGTGTTTGGGGCCAAAACTATTCACTGATTTATAAACTAAAATTCAGTAACTGACTGGAAGCCAGTAGAAATATTTAAGAACCGGAGTGATGTGCTCTGTTCTCTTGGTCCTGGTTAACATTCTAGCAGCAGCATTCTGAATGAGCTGCATCTGGTTTGTAGTCTTTTTGGAGAATTCCTTACATATACATGTTCATTGACAATAAAGTTGAATCTAATCTACTCCAGTTTTATATTGGGGTCAAAATGACCCCAGATGGTTTCACCATATAAATATAATACAAATAATGATTATTTGAAATGACTGAAAACTAAATAATACCAGAATCAAAGGATGGTAAATAAGCTTTTAAGTACTAATACAAAGCTGCAATTTGTATTAAAGAAAATGATATACTTTGTTTTACGCAATATGCAAATTAACTGTAACTTTCCTAAAATAATAATAATCAGTTACACATTTTTAAGATAACATTAATTACATAACTGATAATGTTTTAATGAAAAACAAGTTAACATTTTTCTATGATGGTTGTTTAATAAAGAAATGTATTCTTGAGGTCCCCAGGGACCCCAGTTGGTTATCCTTGTATGGTAAATATGTTGGTAGGATGAGGGTTAGAGACAGTCTAGTGAAGATGTGGTGAAGGCGTAGAAATAGTGTAGGAACTGTATACTGGATGTGTAGGGGCAGCGTAGTGAAGTTGTAGGGGCATTGTAGGGACCGTAGTAATGGTGGTGTATGAATAGCAGTGTACTACTTGTCTGTACCAGTGGAGCTTCTGTCATGTGCCTGTGATCTCCTCATTAGGCTGTTCCTGATGGCGCACCAACACCACGATCACTTGTTTACAGCAGGGTTCCCATCTGCTACTGGAGAACACGGGGAGGATCTGGAAGTATAGCAGGTATTTTCCACTACAGCTACGTGTTTCTGTGAGTTTCTACACATGGTTTGGGGATCCCACTGGGGTCGTGGATGAGATATATGAAAGTCTCCTCCATATGTTACCATATGAAGAGCATAGGAGGAGCAGTTGGCTCTATTGAGGCCAGATTCTCAGCCAGAGGGCCAATGGAGTAGGGGGATTAAACTATACATGCTATTACCTGCAGGCTTTAAGTTAGCAGCACAATAGCACAACCCTAGCCCACATAAACCAAAATTCCACAGACCTGACTTTTCCCTTAACCTGATTTCAAAATACCACAGCTGACTTTTCCTCAAGCCTTGAACTCAAATCCAAATTCCACGGACATTCATTTTCCCCAAGCCTTGACCGGAACTGAAAATACCACAGACATGGCCTTTCCCTTAGCCTTGACCTGATTTCAAAATACCAGACATGACCTTTCCCTTAGCCTTGACCTGAGCTCAAAATACCACAGACATGACCTTTCCCTTAGCCTTGACCTGATTTCAAAATACCAGACATGACCTCTCCCTCAGCCTTGACCTGAGCTCAAAATACCATGGACATGACCTTTCCCTTAGCCTTGACCTGAGCTCAAAATACCACAGACCTTACTTTTCCTCTAGCTGTGACCTGAACTCAAAACAACATGGACATGAACTCACGCTGGCTTATTATCCAGTCAAATACACTACCAGTGTTTGCACATGCACGCGCCTGTTTTCGCCTGTCATATAATGTGTGTTATTTGGGCATTGAGGCTTGTCACTAAAGCACAGTGTGATGTCGCTCACAGCATCTTTCAGAAGGAAAGGAGGAAGAAAGGAGAAGGAGGAACTCTCTCCTTGAGAAAATGTCAGTGCGTATCAGTCTGTTTGTTTGGTTGCTGGCTGGTTCCCTGGAGCACCATATAACCAGACTCCCACACGATCACACTACAGAGACAGAGGGAAAGAGGGGGAGGTCCATCTGGTCCTGTGTTCAAACTCAGTTTTCCAAACTGAAGGAATGACAGGATGAGTCCTCCTCTCAGCACACCGGTGTCTCTGTCTTCTCTCCTTGCAAGGTTGTCATGTCGCTATCGTTTCTGCCTGCATCTCATTCATTCTAAAACACTCAACAGAAACAGCCAAAGACATGCTCTTAAACCGAAATACATAGGATGTCTTTATGCTCGTCCCTTCAAAAAGAAAATACTGACTTTGCCACCTTAAAACGCTATTCTGTGAATATATCTCCCCAATAAGGTTTAGTTAGGAATACATATAATCTACTGTAGAAACAAGGACCGTATATACAGGAGTCTTCTGGGGAATATATTCTAGAAACAGCTAGAGGATACAGTTGTCTTCACAGGATAATATTTTATCAAATATACAGTGGCGTGGGATCACGTAGTATGACCAGCCACAGTTTTATAGGTAATGATGTGTTGACAAATGAAGGTCCACAGTTGGAGACAGTGAATGGAGGAGAGGAGCTGCTTTCAAAATGCACACCTTGCTTGTGCAGACTAACATGAGTGCGTAAAATGCAGCTTTTGTTCATGTAACAGCTTGTAATCAAGACAAACTATAGACCTTTTTCCCTTATAACACCTTGAAAAAAACAATATTATAGTGGAAATAAACTATCCTCTCTTTTCCGTTTAATAAAAACGGTCAATCACATGGTTGCATAAGTGTACACACCATATATAATGGTTTCTAACGGTTTTCAATTTTAACCACACATTCCAAATTATGTAGAAAGGAAATCTCCAATCACCTGACATCCGCTGATCAAATAAAATCAGCTTTTCCTATTGGACCTTCCAGAAGGTTTGTTGATCGCATCCTGCAGAGGTTACCACAGTCCACAAGGAGCTACTCTAACAAAAGATCTACACAATCCTATCGTTGAAAGGCACAGGTCGGGAGAAGAACAGAAAAATTTCAAAAGGCACAAAATCTCTTGAAAGTTAGAGCTAGACTCAGCTTGAACTCCTCTGCAAATAAAAATGGAATACAGTAGGAAAATCCTGGAATGCTAGATTGATTCAGGCCTTTCCAAACAGACTTACTGCTGTAGTCCAGGCCAAAGCTGCTTCCACAAAGTATATGTTTTGGAGTGTGCACACTAACCCATCAAGGCATTGGCCGGTTTTTATGTTTTATATTATTTGACATGATATTTATTTTCAGCCTTTACATATAGAGATGTGTTTATGCATGTTTAACCACATTCACGTGTGTCACAATGTGTTTGAGGAGCCTTGGCCACAACATTAATTCCAATGAGACGAGAGGGAGTGGGTTTATTGTGTGGCAGGCTTACACTGGAACTACGGGGAATTGCATCTGGGAAGGCTGGTTCAAATAAATGAAAGGTACGGAAAGAGTACCGAAAAACAAAGCATTTGTAAAAAGTTACTACACATTTCTTTCAAATGAAGACAACCCATGTTATGTCTTTCATTAAGCATAACATTGCATAATGAAAGACAGAATGTCTATTGGAACCCAGACATTTTTGTTGGACTCTAGGTATCCAAGTGAACATAAAACAAATGATTATATAAAAAATGCCACAATTAAACTACATATGGTCCTTTAATGTTTTATTATTATATTGACTGTCGAATATATTTAGAAAATTAAAACATTTACATATGGAATTAATCTATTGTATTAGGACAAGCTTTGTTTAACACCATTCCAAGCAGATATTGTAAACACTCCCCTTAGAATCCCCAGTCAACTTTGACCATGACTTCTCCCTGAAGACATTATTTCTCACTGTGACTATCATACATTTCATAAAGCGTATTAAACAGAAACACTGTGCGATTAAGGATGATGGCTGGATGTTTTTCTGTGACAGTGAGTAAGTGTACATTATCATCTAACCAAATGTACATTAAATATAGGTAGACTGTTTTCTCATCTCTCTTTCCATCTAATTGTCATGTCAGTGTGACATATGCCCTCGCATACGTCCACGTCGATTACCAGACATCTCTAAACTTTTTCTGTCATTTATACGATGTCCATCTGAACTCCCCTAGTAATTTAAGACATATTTTCCAAACTGTTCTGATGGTTGAGTCCGTGAGAAAAAGTGATTAACACATGTACTCATAGAAACGCTGTTCATTTCCGTTTTTGAAAGAGAATGATCCACTTGTGAAATATGGCCAAATAAAGGCAACGAGAGGCACTTTTTCAGGTGGCTGTTGCTGGAGTCTCACTCTACTACCAGACGCTGTCACTGCTATTGTTACAGCCCGGCTACACGACCCACAGAGAAGCAGTAAGAGGCCGTGTGTTTGCATGCAGACAAACATGTTGTATGAACAAACACATTGAGTGTTTCTAAGTCTAACGTACACCTCAACTCCTTGGAATGTAAGCCTGCCGCAGTCTAACTCCATGTACATTGAACGCTTAACTCATGTCATGCCCAATTACTCCTATCCACTGGCTTGTGTCTGAATCGGTAGAAAGGGTCTATATTTTTAGTTTTTAATGTGTGACGCAGGTATTCACGTGTGTGTGCGTGGGGGGGAGGGGGGGCGTGGGGATGTGTGTGTGTCTGTGGGGGGGGTGTGTGTGTGGGGGGGGGGGGGTCCTACCACGCCTTGAGCGGCGATGAGCGCGGCCAGTGTGCTCCTGCCGGAGGTTCCGGGGGTGCAGAGGGAGAGGCGAATCTCCTGGCCCCCCACCAGGGTTCTGTCCATCTCTATGAGCACGGCCTCAGCCTGCTCCGCCCTCTCGTACTCCACCACCCCGAAGCCGTGCACCGGGCTGCCCTCATCCTGGGCCAGCTGAAAGACAGCAGGAAGTACATGCGTTACCTGCTGCCAACGCTCACAAAACACACTCACTACAGCACATTGCTGCAAACAAACAAAAAAGATTTGGAAAACAAGCATATACCAACACAAACTTAGCACAATGCAGTCTCAACCTGCCTATTCCCCTCACAATTAGTGTGTGGAATACTGCAGAAAGCTTGGCATGCCTCCAGAAACACTGGCAGTATACTGTATCTCACATCTAACTGTTATACAAATCTCTAAACACTCTCTGGGGAATGTGAGTCTTAGAACTCCAAAAAGGGAGAGAAACACACACACACACACACACACACACACACACTCTTTCACAGACACACACATACTCTCTCTCACACACACACACACACACACACACACACACACACACCCACACCCACACCCACCCACCCACACACACCCACACACACCCACCCACACACACACACTAGCTTGAACTATACACCTTCAAAGCCTAAACATAGCATAGCCCTAATGCCTTCCCCAAAACCGTAATGCCTCAAACTAAACGTTACCGCAATTCTAACAGTAAGTCAAATTATAAACCTAACCCTAACCCTAAACCTAACCCGAAAGCCAGAAAATGACTGCCCTGGCGGGGACTGACAGCCGGTGCTAATAAGGGCACACAAAACAAGCATTACTCTGGTCAGTATTGATCATAAAGTGCAGGCTGATGTCCACTAAGCACCACTAGATCATGTCTACTGAGACAGAGTTATTACCGCCTTATGATTACTGTCCTTTAATAGAAGTGAATGGAAGAGCGGAAGAGGAAGGTAGTAATGGAAAGAGGCAAGGAGGAAGGGATGGACGGAGAAAGGGATTCATGAATTAGACAGAAAGGACTCAGTCTAGAAATTAGTACATTTAAACCCACTGTTATTGCAATGCAAGTGACCACATACTGACACATGATTGCAATCTTAATGGGATCCTATACAGTACGGTTGACCAGGACCCACTGGGAATAGAGAGCACCTCGAGTCAGGCAGCAGAAGGGATCAGTTCAATAATTCATCCCATCCTCTAAGCCCTGCGGGGCCCTGAGACCTGCCAACATCGTGTACTGCACAAGGCAGGCTAATAGCTAATATAGACCATCGGACACGGCAGAGGCTTCCTGTTCATCTGCATGGCGAGGTCTGGACTGAACGGCGGATGGGCGAGATGCTCAACATGCTCAACACAATAAGCCACCAACTGTCAACAGTGCAGTCAAGACTCACGAGGTAGGGCTAACCCTAACCCTCTCACCCCATTACATCCCACACGTCCACCAGACCCTCCGGTCTGAGGAGAGAGGGACGAGCAGAAGAGGTGTGGGGGAGGAGGAGGTCGATGGGCCAGAAGCACATATTTGCCTTCCAATATGGAAATGAACTTCCTTTCTGCTTATCAGCCTACCACTTTAACACTTGGAGGGAGAGACTGTAGTAAGCAAGTGAGTGATGGTGGTAAAGGCAAAAAAAGAGATTGAGTTACAGAGGGGGGAGACATGTACATTTGCATTCTTCTCAGAAACACATGAAAAACAGACCTTGTTAAAATAAACATAAGGGGACTATCTTAGGCTTAGGGGCTAGGCTGAATTTACACTTAAAGGTGACATTCCTGAGGTTAAGTTTATGGTCACTGTAAGTTAAGGGTTAGAGTTAGGATAAGGCTTAGGTTAAGGGAATAGGGAACATCTATTTCTGGGTAGACAATCAAAAGTATGTGTGTGATCCACTTCTACGTGTACATGTGGAAACCTGAAGTCCTCACAAAGATAGGAAAAACATGGCATTTTCCCCATAACCAAAATTGGGATTTCCAGCTTACATGGATTTTTGGGTTAGGTCTCATGTCCCCACAAGGACTGAAAAACAAGTGTTTTTTTTGTGTGTGTCTGTATGTGTATGTAATGCACTGGTCTAACTTGGACAGCCATATATTAACAATAAAGTAGGGGTTGTCAATTAGCTGAGAGGGAACCATACAGTTGTCAGATACATCTACAGTTAAACACACAGTAGTCAGATAAATCTACAGTTAACCATATTAGTCAGATACATCTACAGTTAACCATATTAGTCAGATACATCTACAGTTAACCATATTAGTCAGATACATCTACAGTTAACCATTTTAGTCAGATACATCTACAGTTAACCATTTTAGTCAGATACATCTACAGTTAACCATATTAGTCAGATACATCTACAGTTAACCATATTAGTCAGATACATCTACAGTTAACCATATTAGATACATCTACAGTTAACCATATTAGTCCGATACATCTACAGTTAACCATATTAGTCAGATACATCTACAGTTAACCATATTAGTCAGATACATCTACAGTTAACCATATTAGTCAGATACATCTACAGTTAACCATATTAGCGGGATACATCTACAGTTAAACATTTAGTGATCTGTTTTGGTAAAATAGAACACAGAACACTACCCACTTTCTCTCTTCCAGTAAAAAAGCTGGAAAGGAAACCAAAAACTACCTCAAAACATCAGTCTACAGCAGTTTTCCCGACACGACATGTTCACATGAATTGGTGGTAAAAGGTTACAGACTAGAGATCATGGATGAAGTCGCTGGATAGTGGCCTCAGCTCTGCACCATACTGACCTCTTCCTCCACCCCTCCTCTGATCCATCCTCCCCATTCTGTGGTTCTGTGTCCATGTCCAGGGCTGACAAAGACTAACCCATTTACAAAGCCCCACCAGATTTCCTCTAGCCCTCGGGATAAGGTTACTTCTGCTTCTTCAAAATCATAATATGTTAAAGGTCAGCTATTGTGAAAATGTGTGCATGAGTGAGTCTGGGTTTCATTATCCCTATTCAGTGGCACAGAAGTCCCTCAATAATGTCATCGTCACAACTCTTTCAGGGACAGAAAGACTAAGAGACAACACAGAGAACTTCAAAGCCACTGCTAACTTGGCCCAAAATAAACTAGAATCTACAGTAAAAAAAACGAAACAACGTTACCTATTGGACAAATATTGCTCAATCACAAAGTAAAGCTAAATGCTAATTGTCTTCAACAGTATATGGTGGCAGTCTATCTGACCACTGTGAGGAACTGAGGTACTCTTAAACACACAATGTTGAATCTTGGTGTATTTTTCAGGAGTACTCAGAATACACTTTATAGTGTTTCAGTGAACGATAAAGGCAGCATCATGTGTCAAAAATAATCAAATTGTGTAAACGATGTAAATGGTTTATAGCGTTATGCATGTTATTGATACCTGTAACAGTCCATGGAGAAAAGAATGACAATTTTACAGTTTTCTTAATTCTCTATTTAGACAGATAAGAAACAGGAGACGGGTAATGAAAAAGGGACAGGCAGAAGTGAAAACAAAACCTCTGACTTCCAGGGCAGTAAGATGGTTCATTTCAACAGAAATAAAAAAAATTATAGAATCCTGTTTATACATGTCTTTCTATCTCTCAGCAAGGCCATTAACACAAATTTCTCACATGTCATTGATGAAAATAATAATGTGTTCATAGTCAATTTACCTGGAAAAACAAGGTAAATATGTGTAGGGAAACCTGAAACAACATTTCCGGTAGTGTTCCTGATTAAGCGGTTTTACAACAAAGAAATACAGAATATGACATAACAATCAAAAATCTTGGATTGACATTCCAACATTCAGACACATTTTCTGGTTTTGTCTCCAAGTCAGCAGTGACTCAGTTGCTACTAGTTTCAATGTCTCAAAGCGCTTAGTTTAGTTAGTGTAGAGACAGACAACTCTCTACACGATCACATGGCAGGCAGGGCCATGAGCTAGCAGTGCCTCAGGTCTGTAACCATCAGAACTATGAACAGCTTCACTGCCCCAAGGCCCGGAGACTGTCGAACAACACAGCCAAATCATAGAATATCAACCTCAATTCATGATCAAATGTCACCCCTTCCAGTACATCTAGTAGTGAATAGATGCACTAGAAGACACAAACTCAACACTAACACACACACCGCACATCCACTGCTCCACATATCTATACAGCTCCCTCCAAAACCATTGGAACAGCAAAAAGTAAAGGAACAAATCATCTTAAAGTAAATAACATTTAATGTTGGTGGCATAACCCTGGCTTGCAATAAAGCCTGTGACCCACCGATATAACCGAACTGTTGCGTTCTTCATTTGACATGCTATTCCAGGCTTTTACCGCAGCTTCTTTCAGTTCTTGTTTGTTTTGGGGTGTTTCTCCCTTGAGTCTCCTCTTAAGGAGGTAAAATGCATTCTCTATTGGGTTAAGGTCAGGAGATTGACTTGGCCAGTCTAAAACCTTCCACTTTTTTCCCCTGATGAAGTCCTTTGTTTTGTTGGCAGTGGGCTTTGGGTCATTGTCCTGCTGCATGATCAATTTCCTCCCGATTAGTTTCAATGCATTTCTCTGTAAATTGGCAGACACATTTTTTCTGTATACTTCTGAATTCATTCTGCTGCTACCATCATCAGTTACATCATCAATACATTTTAATGAGCCTGTTCCAGAAGCAGCCATGCATGCCCAAGCCATGACATTACCTCCACCATGCTTCATAGATGAGTTTGTATGCTTCAGATCATAAGCAGTTCCTTGCTTTCTTCACACTTGGGCCTTAGCATTACTTTGGTAGAGATTAATCTTGGTCTCATCAGTCCATAAGATTGTGTTCCAGAACTTTTGCGGCTCATCTCTGCTAATTTTAATCTGGCCTTTCCGATTTACTGCTGATGGGTGGTTTGCATCTTGTGGTGTGGCCTCTATATTTCTGCTCTGTGAATCTTCTTCGAACAGTGGACTGTGATACCTTCACTCTTGCACTGGGGAGCTCATTGGTGATGTCACTTACTGATGTTTTGTGGGTTTTCTTCACAGCTCTCACGATATTTCTGTCATCAACTACTGTTGTTTTCCACATTTCTACTAGAACATTTCTCAAATTCTATAATGTTTTTAGATTTACATTTCTGGTTTGCGACTGAACCACATAAAATCCTAATAAGGCACTCAATTTGATCTGATTCCACAAAGAAAGTCTTAAAATGTCCAATTGGCACCTTCTAGAAGTTTTTGGAAATATATTTCAAGAAGGTGATTTACGTTTACATACTGTAGAAATTGAACTCCCCTGTAGCAAGTTACAGATGCCTGTATTATGAAAATCAATCATTCGACCAGTTTGAAATGAGAAACAGACTGATTCTGCTGTTTTCAGTCACTGTGTGTATCACAGAGTATGCAGAGAGGAAAACCAGATCATTGCCTGAGGTTGTCTGTGGACAATGGAAAACCTCCAGGCTACAATCCATCTCCAGGAACCTTGATGTTACGTCTTCCACAGTATGTTATCAAAAGACCCATGTATCTGTGGTCAACCTCCCTGGATGTGGCTGAGAAGAAAGCTATATGGAAAATCACAGTGAAGCATGGTTTCAATGGTTGAGAAACGCACCTCCATCATCTGACATACATTTAAGATGACTTTCAAACAGTAATAAAGTTTAAACTCGGACCATCCATCGCCAAATCACTGAAAGCAGGTGGGACCCGAAATGACCTCACTGCTGAGAAAGAGACTTTACCAAAACATCTGAACATGCCACAATCCATTGTGGACAGATGAGGACCAAATAATCGCTTTTTGGTAAAGCCCACCGTCGATAAGTTTACACAAAACAAAAAGAAGGCGGGCTAAACATGGAGGACATTCATTGAGGTTTTGGAGTTGCTTTGCTGTCACTTGGTGCATTGAATGTGTGCATGTGCATGGCATCATGAATTTAGGAGAACAACATGGCCTTTTAGATTGCAATGTCAAACCCAGTGTCAGAAAGCTGGTTCTGAAAATGGCATGGGTCGATAACCACAAAAGACACCAATAAATTCTATTAAAACGGGCAGCGAGATATAGAGTGTGGGGTGGGATTGATAGGGAGAGACATGAGAATATATTGGGCTGGTTAAAATTGGGGTTAGGAGGTAAAGTTAAGGTTAGGATTAAGGTTAAGTTATTGGTGTCAGGATAAGTGTTATTAATCAAAATAAGCTGTTAAACGGAAAGTACCATGTATAAAGTGTGTGAGTGTGTGTGTGTATGTGTGTGTGTGTATGTGTGTGTGTATGTTTGCACCCCGGACAGATACGTCAGAGTGAATCAGTCTGGTTATATAAACACAGATTAGCGCACACACACAAGCATACAAACAGAAACACACACACACCGAGAGAATAGGAGATGCTCTCTGCTCTTGCTGAGTTAACACCAGCAATGTTTCAGAACAGAAACAGTCTGTCAGCTGGTTACTTCTGATGTAATCATTTTCAGAGGTTAGCCTCATAGAAGACCAATCATAACATGTCTCCTTTTGGTACATACAAGCTTGACAGACAGTGGCAGAGGCACAATGCTCAAAATGTAACATTATGGAAATCTATTCGCCTAACGCATTCTGTCACAGCAGTCTTTCAGCTGACTGACGTGTGTGAAGAGAAGAGAGGAGAGGAGTGAAGACATGGTGGACAGGCGCCTTATAGCAACAGAGTTCAGGACCTCTGTGTCCCCAAAAGATTTAGACCGAGAAATAACTAACAAAAATATCACAGTGGGAATTTTTCTGGATTTACAATAATAGGGGAGAGTGGAACAAAAGCCCCACACTGAGAGCAAATGCATGTATATATTTATTTTCCATTAAATGTTCTCTTCCTCTCCCAATGTTATGATGTCTAATTGGATGGCCTTGCGCATTTCACAAATGTCGTGAGGTGTTTGCTGCTGAAAGTGAAGCTTCCTCCGCTGCCAGTCTGTCTGTCCCAGATGGGGGACCTGCTTCCCAGCCCACGTGATAGCCCTCTTCGACAAACTTTAAAACCATCTGAGGTGCAGTACACACAAATGATCCAGTTGGACAGCCCCTTTAGTGATGTTTCACGCTAGCTGTGGAAAATGCTTACAGTACCTCCCAGTGATGAGACTTGTCCACCAATGCACATATTGCCATGCGCTTTTAGCATCTTATCACACTGCTCACTCAACCATTAAATAGTAGGCAGCCCCCACTCCCTAGGAAGATAATGCATTCTCTCAAGCCAAAAGCCCTGATGAAGCTTCCAGATGCCCGACCCACCACAAGGAGGCAGTGAATCCACACCTGCGGAGTACCAGGCCTGACTTGTTGCTGTCCCTGTCCAAAGTCCTCCTGGTTGTGTTGCAGATCAACATCTGTCCCTGTTCTTGTCCATCTGGTCATGCTTCTGATCTGGACTAGGTTTAAACAGACTCTGGGCTTAGCCCACATGCATCGAACTATTGCAATTTGGACTCTTAATATGTTCACCCGGCACATTTGATTGATTGATTGATTGATGCCTGTCCACCACCTGGCAGCGATGATGGCTGTACAGGGTTGCAGTGACTAGATTTCCGCAGTGAATAGATTTCCGCAGTGACTAGATTTCCGCAGTGACTAGATTTCCGCAGTGACACATGCATTAAATATGCCAAATTAACTTAATGTTTTTATTACTATTTCAGAAGATGATTCAAATGCTGCAGTAAAGACTGAAGAACCAAAGGCCATTGTTCTACATTGAGCTTGAACAGTTAATGTTCCCATATGGATAAGACTGTTCAGATATACATATATCAGAGCATACTATTAGCTTATATATGAAGTCCAGGTGGGAGCATTTGTGACTTTCTTTTAATCTTTGTGAGTTTGACACTGAAAGCTTTTTGTGTGGGTGTGTGTGGGGGAATTTGAAAAAGACAAACCACACAGCACGAGCCACACTGAAGCAGACAGAATTGGAACAGCTATGCTAACAAGAGACAATATTCATTTGTGCAGCACAGATGAAATTAAGTCATATCACAAAAACGACAAATACACCACATATGCCAAGGACAACTCAACAACAATAATGATAAAAATGAGAATACAACCCAACACAATCCAATAACCATATAATTTAGGATGCATGGTGGGATCTGGCAGTCCAAGGAGGAGTGACAGGGCAGTGACTCCCCAGAGGTCAGAGGTCTGAAGGGGTCATCTCACTTTGAACTGGGTGTCATTCAGTCCAGGGGAAGTGAGTGTTAGTGTGTGGGTGTGCGGTTGTCAGTATGTGTGACAGCTGTAGACCTCCAGGTCACTATAGAAGAGGATGTCTGAAGACTGACCATGGTTAAAGCGGCCAATCAGATGGATGGGATAGCTGTAGTGTTGGTGTAAAATGGGTGGTACTGTAGAGTAGGGATAAAATGGGTGGTACTGTAGAGCAGGGGTAAAATGGGTGTTATTTTAGAGCAGGTGTAAAATGAAGCAACTGTAAAGTAGGCACAAAATGAGTGTTATAGTAGAGTATGTGTAAAATGTTAGCGCTTGAAGGCCCTACCTACTCTATATTGTAGAATAGTGGTTCCCTTTTTCACCAGAACTATTTTACCTTCAATCTGATTCCAGATTGAAGGTATGCATGTGTGTCTGTATTGACTACAAAGTTAAGTACATGAACATCCATTTAAAAAAAGAACAGAACTCTTCCAAATAATGTAAGTGGTCTGAGTACCTTAACACCAGTAACCATCACCACTTCACGTCTCTAACACTTTGAAATAACCAACTCCTAACTGGAAGTCCACTATTCTCCTCTGGCAGATGTCCCTGTCAGGGATGACTCATGACAGTCTGTTGTCTGACAGACCTCTCCTGGAGAAACACAGCGAGAGCCAGTAACAGAGAGAGAGATAGCGAGGCACACAGCGAGAGACAGAGATAATTCTGTCTACTAACGTTCACCTGCAGCTAACAATTACTAATGCCACTTTCTAATGGCATTCTCTGCCTGCCTCCTGCTATCGAAGTGGGCTTAGAAACTGTTGAGACTAAGTAAATTGATGGGCACACAATTTCATTTGAATAACAATAACAGAAATGTTTCGATCGTCACATCAATTCGAATAGTGCCCCGCGTTACCTTGGAAGGCTGATGTGCAATAATTTCACTTTTCACACGAGTCCTTGGTCCACTGTAGTGGAGTGATAGTGAGGATGGGGCTGGATGAGTAACAGTGCAGAGGGGTAAGGCCCTTCAGGGGGTGGGCATGTATGAGGGCAGATATGAAAATGAGTATTATTATGTAGAAACACAAAATGAATGGAACTGAATGGGACATCTTAATGCTGTTGAGGTAGAGAAAGGCCTTGTGAATGGAATACATAGAGCTCTAGGATGTGTCAAGAACCAACAGAACAAATGTTGTGGCAATGCCAAAGTATATAACACATATGAGCACACATGCACACCGACCGTGAAATACCAGCCCTGCTGGCGTAACCACGCCTCACCAAAGCAACCACCCATTCACACACTGCTGGGTCTTAAAACTGTTCAACTTGAAATCCTTACAAGCGTCCAGACGCATGCAAGCTCACACACACCAGTTTCTCCGTCACAAACTGACCTGGCAGAAGACGGGTTTGTAGCGGTCGGAGAACAGCTGGGTCAGCTCCTCCGAGTCGATCTCCGTCGGCAGCCGGTCCACGCAGAGGCACTTGGAGTGGAGGTGGTGACCCGCGGTGAGCTGGTTCACGTCCATCCACTGGACCATGACGGCGCGGTCCCCCTGTGGTCGCCCGAGCAGCTCCGACCGAGCCCGCGACGCAGAGTCCTTCTTCATGTACTCCACGAAGCCATAGCCTTTCGAGTGTCCGCTGAGCTCGCTGTAGACCAGGAAGCAGCGCTCGATGTTGCCGTACGAGCGGACCAGGTCCTCCAGCTGCTGGGCCGTGAAGGTGTGGGGCAGGTTGGTCAGGCAGAGCAGGGAGTCCGTGGGCTGTAGCTGCACCGTGATGTCCCGGCCGCGCACGCCGCTCTGGTGGAGGGATCGGATGGCATCCTGAGCCTGGTCACCGTTCAGCAGGGTCACAAACGCTGGAGGGACACGGACGCCCCACGCACACGCCGGGAGGAGACAGAGATACACCGGGACATAGACATTGACGGGTACGCAGACATCGAGACAGACATTAACAGGGAAATAGACAGAGTTGATGGACATTAACAAGGGTGGACGGACAGTAACAGGGTGGACAGACATTAACAGGGTGGACGGACATTAACAGGGAAATAGACAGAGTTGACGGACATTAACAGGGTTGACGGACATTAACGGAAATAGACAGTGTTGACAGACATTACCAGGGAGATCGACAGGGTTGACGGACATTAACAGGGTTGACGGACATTAACAGGGAGGACGGACATTAACAGGGAGGACGGACATTAACAGGGAGGACGGACATTAACAGGGAGGACGGACAGAGCCAAACAGGCAGACAGACAGACAGACAGACAGACGGACAGACAGAGAGAGAGATGAAAAGATGCAGAGAGTGGAAGGGAAAAGAGGTAAAGAAACACACTCCCACACATGTACACAACCGCAGACACACAACAGCTCATAAACAAACACACACACAGACAGACAGACAGACAGCCAGGAAAACAGAGATACACAGAGAGAAAGACCCACATTAGCTGGGAACAGCTTGGAAAGAATCCAGTCACTAAGACACATATGTATTCTGCTTCTAAACACACAGTGACAGAACAGAACACAATGACAAGGGGTGATGTTTACAACATTGGCGTCCAATAAACAGCCTCTATCGAATGAACTCCAACAGTCCAAAACAACACCTCCCTGCCCCGACATGCCCCCCTGCATCCCCGACATGGCAATGCAGTCATTCATGGTCCGTGAAATGAGGCGGTAATGAATTGATATGGAATGTGTAGTGTGGTCAAAATACCCCTCGGCCTAGAGAGTGCTGAATCTGTGCCCATAGTTGTGTCCATCTGACTGACTAAAAGACACACATGGTGCTGGTGCTTTAAAAATACATTATAATTAATTGTGATTTGCTTTGGCTAATGGTCTTCTTGAGAACAGATGTTAACTGTGCTAACCCTTTAGAGAGGTTTGGAGGTACAGACAAGGGGACTAGGGTGAAACTCATTTTGCACATCCAACTTATCAGGTGCCGGACAGAGAACTGATTGACCTGACCAAGATCCCATTCGGATCGGAAAAACCATGTCCCGTGTGCATTAAAATAAATTCACCATGAGGGCCCATCAGAGTTGAAAACGAACATAAGGGACCAGATTATTATTAGATAGTTTCAGGCGAACAGAGAAAAATAGATTAAAAAAAACATGTCTCATCACTGCAATTTCCGATGGGTTCGGGAGAGTCAGAGATCTGGTTGCATGTACCCAGACATGCCATGGCGCTTCTTATCACACATTAGTGATTGAACACAGGGTGCTGTGGCACATCGCTAAGAAGTAGCTCAGACGGGAGCTGTGTCAGATGGGAGGCAGAGAAAAATCACATGATGTATTCTTGCCGAGCCCCTGCGCATGCGCATGTGTGTGCTGACTGAAAGGAAGAGAAAGAGGCATTTGTTTGCTGGAAAGTTCTGACTAATGATTTAAGAACACAGCAGCCACGTTCATCAGTGATCCCACTGATGTCTCATTGAGCTTCTGTAAAGTGTGGAGCCAAACCCAGATCACTAATGTGATGTCAGGAGAAGACCTCTCTCCCACGTACCACCGGCTTCTGGACCTTACATCTCCATCTATACCACTTCACATTCCATTAAAGCACTAATATAATCTACCCGCCTTCCCGGCCCACAACCGCCCACACAGAAATCAATTAACTCAACAGTAATACTCTAACTCCGTGATGGGTGTACTTCTGAGTCTGTAATCTGGTTATACCAGGGTATGTACAGTAACATGACACTGAGATGGGTCGGAATGCTGTCTTAGGCCTACTTTGTGATCCCTCTAAAGCGGTCTCTTCCTCTCTGCCCCCCCCCCCCTTTCTTCCTCTGAACACAGTACAAAGGAGGGATGGGCTTACTAAATGGAACAACGCTGCTGAATATTTGCTTCATAATGAATGAAGAGTGAGAGAGATGGGGAGAGGGAGGAGAGCTGAACGGTTCTTAAATATCTTACACAATAACCTGATAATACAGAGGCGCTCCAGAAGTTACTGACAGGATTTAAGGCGAGGCGTTTTTCTCCAAAACACAAAGGACCACTTAATTACAGGGCTTTGCTTCAAAACTCCGTGATTATTCTGTATTTCTATGAGTAGCATACGTGTATGGCAAGGAGAATGGGCGAACAAGAGAAAGAAGGAATCTGTGGAATGATCTCGAAGCCTACAATTCTACATGCCACATTCTTTGTAAAGTAGCTAATTAAGGACATGGGGGACTAAGGAGGACAATTAAGAGCTGATGGCAAAATCACATGTAGTCCGTACAACACCGGGTTTTAGTGGCGACTCCTGTCAAGGCTGTACTGTGCATGACACCTATCCAACAGATGGATAAACATTTCAACAAGCAAGCCACATCTAGCTAGACCGGGCTACATCTGGGCTATTGTTTCAGACGCTTGTTTCGCTTTCTCTCGCTTTTTGCCTCTCACTTTTAGAATACCAATTAATTTCACTCAACCCACTAACTAACAGATCACAACCATAATCACCCCTTTATCAATCACTTCATCCATTTCTATTTGCATCCGTAATTATTCCATCTCATGCACCCACTAACCTACCACTTGTTCCCACCCCTTTCTATTTTTCTCACTCTACCCTGCTTTCTCTCAACTACTCTATAACACCACCAGGCCATCATTGCAATCATCCCTGCTTAAACCATACCAACCCTCTCTTCCTAACCTTCCTCATTTGATAGGCAATCTCTTCCCCTATCCCTTATTCCTCAATCACTCTCTCAAGGCAGCATCCCTCCTTCTCGCATAATTTCCATCACTCTCCCTGGATGCTTTACAAAATGAATCATTTACTGCAAAATGTCACCAAACTACAGCAGATACTTCCTCTTTCTGTGGAAACTGAATTAGCCCTGTTAGCCACAAGAACGCAATGGTACCAGAATTATAACACTCTGAAGTAGTGGACGATCATAGCTGCCAAAGAATTTCTAATTTAAACTGCCAGTGAAGGGAAACTCAAAGCGAAATTTATGGTAATCTCGTTCCCAGACCTTTCCGCCCAAAATTTGGAGAAGGTCTGGTGAAACACTTCAAACAGTGTGCCTTTTATTAGCCAAAAAAAAGCTGTGAAAAAGTCCAGCTGTGTGATCATACCGTGCAGCTGATCTGTCCCAGTGCAGGACCACTGATTCATGGTATAACAAGGCAGGGTTTGTTTGATTAAAACAAAAAAAATATGCAGGCTATTAGTTTGTATTTTGGAATAGCTGGCTCAGGCTTGACTGGATGTCATAGCAGTGTTTGTTCATATGATCAAACTGGCTGCTCTATTTGATGTCACACCTCACAGCATTTTGATATGGTAAATTCAAAAGATGACGAATAAGTTACATTCTGATAGAATGAAACAGTCCTTTTCCTAAAGGTGAACTTATGGGCTGTCCAGGCTCATATGCATAGTAAGTAATCGCCTGAGAGGTTACTTTTATGGTGACTTAACTGTTGATGTTGCAGCAGTAAGAGGAAGTGAAATGGACAAGATATGGGTATCAGCTCAGCCAGGTCATACCTGCTAGTTCAGATAAGACTGGGTCTGTCACAAATGGAACCCTCTTCCCTCTAAGTGAACATTTGGAACATCTCCACAAGGAGAGTGTAGGATGCCATTTGGAACACACAGGGTATCTGACCAGATCACTGAGGGTTGACTATTATAAGACTGATAGTGTCTGACCAGATCCCTGAGGGTTGATTATTATTAGACTGACCAGATCACTACAGGGTGAAAGTATCTGGAAGAGTTAACTAAAATAACTCTACAAAAAATTAAAATAATAATTTAATTGGCTATCACTACTGTGCTAGTGATATTCACATCCAGGAATCACAACTAGATCAAATATATAACTCATGAGTCCAAAGCAGAGTACAACTACTGTCGAGAATTAGTTATCGCATGTATGCCGGGTTGGCACCGCAAAGTGTGATCATAGGGTCTTTTTGTATTTCATGCCTGTTCGCTTTGATAACCCACTGCAAAGGGTCAATGCTGCATGTGTCTATGTGGGTGGGTGTATAGATGGGGATGACGTTGTGTGGATCAGTGGTGCACATCAACCTCAGCGCACACACACCTACACACAGACAAATACAGACATACACCTGCTGTTTGAGGAGATAAGACCATAGGGGATGATGGGACTAGATATTAGATTGCCAAGTGTTCCAATACTAATAGTCTCACCATCAAGACTGCTTGCAACATCACCTCCATAACATCACCTCCATTCAGTCAAAACACCGACAGGCTCTTTACCCTCAACATGGAGAGGTGTTGCGGGTGTACTGCGAAGAGCTTACAACCTGTACCTACACAGCACTAAGACTAACAGAGCTCAGTAGGAGAACTCTGGGGATTGATTTCCTTTGTCGCTCCATCACAAAGAAATAAACCAGAGTGGTTTGTTACACACAGTGTATTGACACAGTCGTTACCGATCATGAACACAGTAAGTCTCCCCTGTACTCATTTAGAAGCAGCGGCAAGACTGGTGCTTTAACCTCAAATAACGCTCATTTGAATTGTTTTATCTGACAGGCAGAGATTGGTGGTAGAGGTGGTACAGATGGGAACCCTGTTGTTCAGCGGGAAGTCACCAATGTGCTTAGAGGCCGTAGTGTTACCAACTGGCCACAGCTCAGTACAAAAGAGGCAACACATAAAATGTTTAACCATTCTGGGATGGTAAAAAACTGTTAACTTAAATGACTGGAATGACAAAGAATGTAGGAAATACTGTATAATGGAGTTGGAGTCTATTTCTTCAATAATTTGAGAACCAAATAAACTGGACAGTCACGCAGAATTATAACAGTAACAGCTAAGCCATGTCAGAATATTTCCTTCGAACACCAATGCTGCTAAAAGGAAGCCCTCTAAAATGTGCGTAGTACCTTCCCAACACCATACTGTAACTTCACCACCACGCCTGAACACAAGCCTACAGAAAACACTGCTAATCCAATACATTTCCCAGGTTGAGATCAAATGAACAGGGAACATCTGGCTGGGTATGAGTCGGTGACACAGTGAATCTATTCTAACAGGCTGAATCCATCACGTAATATGGTGTGTGTGGGCCGTTCTCATCTACATCAACTGATTCACGCAGCACACAGTCGAGCAGATGATGGCAGAGAGAGAAAGTGACAGTAAGATACAGAGAGAGAACGCGGAGATAAGTCATATAGAGAGATGGGGAGCAAGAGAAAGAAAGAAGATGAGGGAAAAGACGGAGGACAGCGGAGAGAGGAAAAAAAGCTAAAGCAAAATCCGTCTGCAGTTGTCCTAAGAGGCAATTACAGGGCTGAGAAGTCTTGAATGGCATTACCACTTAGCTGAGTCATAGGCTAGGAGACGCAGAACAGAGTTGGCAACTAAAGCAGAACATCACAGTGAAAATGTACAACTGTAACATACATCTTCGACAGGTATTGATACCATTTCATTTTGCATATTTACAATAACAAAAAAAGAAAACATGGGAAAAGGTGAGACCTTCCATTCCATTGCTCTCCAACAAACACACGTGGCTCTGAAAATATTTAGCATTTTTAGCTAATTGGCAAGTAGAAACCAGAGCTTTAGTACACTGGGTTATATAATGGGATGTTGTTGGTTGCCAGAAAGAATAAAAGCGCTTCTTCAAAGGTATGTGGTTTGTGACGCATTCGCGCTTATAATATGATGAAACAGGCTTGCATATCATACAGTTTTTCTTCCTGTCTCTATTTAGCAGAACACAACACTACAATTCTTTTTTTCATAATCAGATCGCTATATAGAAAAATATATTTTGAGTAGAATGGGCATAGTACTTGAAATCATTATATTCCATTTTTAAATTTGAATTAAAAAAGTACAGAATATTCAAGATTAATCTGAAAATTAGAAATTCCCCAAACAAATGATCTGATACGACCTAAAGAAACAATCATCAATCCCTACAAAATACTCATATTTATAGTCCACATCATAATTTTGGTTTATTTTCCACAATCTTTATGTTGCATGAAACTGGCTCAAACTAGGGCATCTGTATGAATTTGTGATAACCATGGAAGGAGAATCTATAAACGACAACCTTTCATGACAAAACAAAAGCAGCATCCCAAAAAATTTACCAATCCCAGATTTAAATACAACATGACACCACAGCACAGAAAAACCAAAGTGGATTTATGGACATTTTACAACAAACACTTAAGTTGCTGATGGGGTGGTATGGACCAGAATCTGTTTAACTGAGTACAAAGCCTTGGGCTCCTCTGATATCTCATTGTCTTCATTGTAGGGACAGTAAAGTGTGCATAAAAGGTCCACTGTGTAACCAGGTTACCCTTGTTGACCCCTCATTGTGGTCAGGCGACAGTTCCGGAACAACGCGCATACCTTTGGAATTCTGAATTCCATTCCCGAGTTCTTTCATGAAAGCTCTACAGTCGGTTTGGCTGGGGCTTCATCCGACTCCGGGGGATATTCCTGGGGATGGGATTGGGATTAGAGCGCAGATAATGGCGGACGCTAACTTAAATGAGCACTTTTTAACAAGGTGGTATTACGGATTCCTGGCTGTGCTCTATTTGTCAAGAGCACCGAAGCAATAGCAGTTTGTTTAAAACGAGGATGAAGAAGGGAAAATCCTGCTCATCATCTAAAGAGTTAGTGAGCAATGTGCTGGAGTAAATCCTCACTGAGAGGGAGGGACAGAGGGAGTTGACATAGAATTTGGTGTTGCATCAGCGGTTTTCACTGACCTGGCAACTTGCCTGTACTCATAGTTTATTTTTGACTTGATTTTTTTTATTGTAAAGGGTGAGCAAAATGCTTGCAATGTACAGCCCCGTGACCACCCGCCAGCCATTGATTAAGATTAGTCACGCACAGTCGGATAGTATAAACATGGCAAAATACATTTGTAGAAATTAGATTCTAAACATATAACACCACACAATGGCGGAGTTGAATGGCCGTAAAATGTGACTTCATATAATACATATTTAAAACTACTACAAAAACAGACGAGACTCCTCCGGGTGAATCAAACAGACATGAGACTCCTCCAGGTGAATCAAACAGACATGAGACTCCTCTGGGTGAATCAAACAGACATGAGACTCCTCTGGGTGAATCAAACAGACATGAGACTCCTCTGGGTGAATCAAACAGACATGAGACTCCTCTGGGTGAATCAAACAGACATGAGACTCCTCCGGGTGAATCAAACAGACATGAGACTCCTCCAGGTGAATCAAACAGACATGAGACTCCTCCGGGTGAATCAAACAGACATGAGACTCCTCCGGGTGAATCAAACAGACATGAGACTCCTCCGGGTGAATCAAACAGACATGAGACTCCTCCGGGTGAATCAAACAGACATGAGACTCCTCCAGGTGAATCAAACAGACATGAGCATTTCAAGAATTAGCTGGCTTATACAAAACTCATTTAAAAAATGTGATCAGTATTTACAGTAAAATCTTGTTGGTAAAAAGTGAAACATGATTAGGCAGAAAATAAGTGATAAAATAACCCTCAGGTGCCCCGGTATTTCAGACCAACTTATCTGACTTGATACCATTCTTGAGGACCTTTTGTGGGCCATCAGACAGGAAGTCGCTGATCCGGAGAATGAGGCCACCATTCACCCCTAAGTCAATTAGCCTTTGCAAGAGAATGTGTTTTCATAGTATTAAAAAAGTGGTAAAATCTAAAAATAAAACACTCTAGCACAGGCCTTCAGGATGCAGAATATATTTGGCTGGAGTATAACACTTTTTAAGGTTAAACCATCTGTGCCTCTATGACTTGTATGCAAAATGAAGTGGGTGTAAATGATTAGCCAGAGTAGTTTGATGGTGATTGATTAAAACCCAATGCATGCATAGATGTTAAAGCTACTGGTCGAATCTGAATAATATTATAATAATGTAAGATAGTTAGCAAAAACTGAAATAGCATGGTAATGACCTCTTTTAGTTGAGGGATAAAATCAGGGCCTTGGGCAGTTTGAGTCGAACAAGGACAGACGCCATCTCTTCTGTAACCACTATAGTAGATATAAACAGGGATACCTCTGCTGCCTGCCCATCTTTGAATTGAGACAATCTCATGCTTGCAAAAATTGCCTGCACAAATGCTATTTTGTCCTAGTAATCCAACTTGGCATTCTATATTTTACCTCTAAGCTCTCATCCCTTTTTCTTTGACCAAATCAGAAACACCCTTTACAAAAGCAAGCTTTTTCCTAATAAGGCACTCCTTTAACTCTTTAGATATTGTTATTATTTGGAAATAGCTTTAGTTTTAGTCAACACACTTCCACAGAACATAGAAGACATAACAGTGCCTGTCAGCTCACTGGCATCCTCACAGGAATCAAAGAAGACCTGCCAGTCAGTCATCTGAAAGCCGTCTCTTATCTCCTCTTTACATATCTCAGTCTATAAATGTATCTCTTTCGTCACTGGCTATTCTCACTTCTTGCTTCTGAACATATAAACTTGGTTGTGGTCTTCGTGCCATAAAGGTAACCATTTTTACATAGATGTGTTTGATAAAACTCAACGGTCCACTCTCTCTCCGTACTGTAGCCTCCTCCATACGAGTCAGACAAAAGGCAAAAAAGATGTGCATTTCCTATGAATCCACTGTCTTTCATTTGTTTTCAAAGGAATTCTCGCTTGACAGTTTCGGCTCGCCTCAATCCCAAGAATTCTCTGAAACGCACCACTTATTCCACACAGAAAACTCTCTCTATTGGCTATCTGAGCACTTCCAGGGAAAACCGGCTTATCAGTGTACTACAATTAGCATGGAGCCTATATTATGACAGTGTTTCTCATACAACAAATAAAACCCTAGTAATAAGTATATAATCGCAACTAATAAAATACCATCTGTGTCTAAATTCCCTCATAGGGATGCAAAAATGTATTCTTTACTACTTCTGAACCTTCTGTTAAGCTTCTTCAATATTAAACGTGCCGACTGCTCACACACAGTGGGTCAGTCTACCGTGGTTTAAAGCCCATAAATGGCCCTGTGGTCTTTGGTATGCTGCTGAGGACGATCCAGAGAAGAGGGGAGAGAGCGTGTCCGTGCGTGCGTGCGGAAAGGGGTTTAAGGAGGTGACTCAGACAGCACGGTCAGGTTGACTAATGGTTCACGTCTGGGAGGTCAATCAGGGGTGGGAAGGGGAGACTGTTAGACACACCAGACTCTGGGTTCAAGACCAGGGTCACGAGGGACGACAGAGAGTCTGGATGAATCTAGCTTTAGCTGATGATTCAGTGTTTAACGAGGGACTGCGATGCACCTCACACAAGACATATGACCGTGTAAACATTTAGAAAGCACAGCTTCCCGCAGCTGCTGACGAGAACTATTCAGGCTCCATTAGGGATTATGGAGCCATATTAAAGAGTAAACACATTTGCGTGAACCCAGAAACACCTTACCTTACAATCACACATACATAAACATTTCACACTCCCTTTCTCTTAATTTCCCATATCCCGTCTTTACTGTCAACTATCATCTCGTCATAGGCTAATTATTGGCTTGGGAAACATGTTTACATCTCCCTCTGTCTTGTTCTCTTTTACTCCATTACGCGCTATATTTGTATGCGGACTGGAGAGATCAGTCGTCTCACATCAAGACCCTGTGTTGGAACCAGGTCTGAGGGACTGTAAGGTGAGAAGCTCACCCGACCAGGGGGAGCCGCTCCTCATCTGGCGGAAGGCCTGCCCCTTTAAATTCCTCACAAAAAGAGGAGATGGTCACCAAGTGTCCCGAGTGGCTCGGTTGGGAGAACCGTTTTTTTCCCACAAGAAGCCGGTCGAACAAAGAAGGAACACGTCGGTACCCATTAAGCTGCTCTGTATGAGATCTAAACAAATAACATGCAAATGCGAAAATGTACGGGTGATTGACGGGGGGGGGGGTTACAATGTAACACCAGGCCTATCACTATTCAGGATGTAACACCAGGCCAATCACTATTCAGTATTGGGGGTAACATGTTCTGGTGCTCCTATGATTGACAGGGGGGAGGTTACAATGTAACACCAGGCCAATCACTGTTCAGGATTGGGGGTAACATGTTATGGTGCTCCTATGATTGACAGGGGGGAGGTTACAATATAACACCAGGCCAATCACTGTTCAGGATCGGGGGTAACATGTTCTGGTGCTCCTATGGCTCAGCCAGCTATTCTGGGACTCCAGAACACACACCCATATGTGTGTGCGTGTGTGTGCGTGCGTGCGCGTGTGAGAAAGAGAGAGTGGGAAGACATTTTCTGAAAGATTAATAATAGAGTTCAAATACCGTGAGATAATTTCTCGGGTGCTGTGTTCGCCTCAATGTGCCTGAAGTCTAAGAATGATCATGAAAACACCAGACCAGGTCTCTGAGATAATGCAGAACTACTAAGCTGCTGTTACAATATTAAACATGAATATCAAGACAGTTATCACCCCCCCCCCCTCACTCCACCAACTGACAATGCCTTTGAAGTTCCTCCACTTTCAATTGAGATTAGATTTAAAATAGTTCTATCACTGTCTGGGGCAATCATTACAATTTCACCGACACTGACAAAGTTCTGCAACAAACTATATTCTCTAAAATGAGTATGAAAGAGAGAAACAGGGGAGAGACAGGAAAAGAGAGAAAGAGAAAGCAAGCAAGCAGAGCTGTCACAATATCATCAAGGGATCTGTTCTAAGAAAAAATGTCTACAGTGTGGAGAAAGAAAACATGTTCTCAGCCATCCGCTGTATACTTGTTCCACACTTCAGGACCCGTTCTACCTTGACACAGCACTATGTTAGGCTAATTAACAGTGTGACGTGAGCCGTGGAAAAGGCGGTTTTGAGGCACACGCAGATATAGCCACCCCATCAGATATTAAACATAATTAACCTTTGGTACTCCCCCACGCCCCCTTCTCCCATGTCCTCCCCCACGACACGCTACCCTCTGCCATCCCAGCTGCTTGCCAATCGGCTCTTCAAAAGGCGTTCGATTTCAGGTGTTTGGCTCTCCCTCACGTTCTAGTTTAAATATAGCCATTCCCTCTAACTTGACTCCCTAGGAAAGGAGATGGGATGGGACAGACATGGGGGGGTTCTGTGAAGAGGATGTTGATAGTTTGAAGACATAAAAGGTGGTTTAGTTTACCTGTCCCTTTGTTGCGATCCACAAAGCAGTACTTGAGCTCGTACTCTCTCAGAATCTCATGGACCTCCTTCAGAGACAGAGACAGACAGAGGGAGAGACAGACAGAGAGAGACAGACAGAGAGAGACAGACAGAGAGAGACAGACAGAGAGAGACAGA
>JACXGJ010008067.1:0-28130 GCA_016801105.1 Esox niger | reverse complement strand
CTGGACAGGTCTCATTCCCTGTGGACAAGCTGGCCCGCTGGACAGGTCTCATTCCCTGTGGACAAGCTGGCCCGCTGGACAGGTCTCATTCCCTGTGGACAAGCTGGCCCGCTGGACAGGTCTCATTCCCTGTGGACAAGCTGGCCCGCTGGACAGGTCTCATTCCCTGTGGACAAGCTGGCCCGCTGGACAGGTCTCAGTCCCTGTGGACAAGCTGGCCCGCTGGACAGGTCTCAGTCCCTCTGGACAAGCTGGCCCGCTGGACAGGTCTCAGTCCCTCTGGACAAGCTGGCCCACTGGACAGGTCTCAATCACTGTGGGTAGGCTTTTTTGGCCTTTTTTAATATACACCTGTTACATTCTACGTAATCAGTATTCAATTATTGAACTGGATTCTCATGTTAGATTATATATAATATTTATTGTACTGTTTTTCTATTCTTCTATTCTATGTATTCATTATTGTACTTTTTCCTGCTGTTATGTTGTATGCAATCCTCATTGTTTTGTATTCTGCTGTTATATACAGTATAATCATAGTACAGTATTTGCCTCATCTCCATTGTAACACCACACTAAATGACCCCCCAATACAGTTGTGCTCATAAGTTTGCATACCCTGTCAGAAATGATGAAATTATGGCATTTATTCTAAAAATATGACTGATCATGCAAAAAATCTGTCTTTATTTTAAGGATAGTGATCATATAAAACAAATGTTTATCATATATTTGTGTGGCTCCTTTATAAATCATACTAAAAACAGAAAGCACCCAAATGGCCCTGATCAAAAGTTTATATACTCTTGAATGTTTGGCCTTGTTCCAGACACAGAAGGTGACACACACAGGTGAAAATGGCAATTAAAAGTGTTTTAAATTGCAATTAGTGTCAGTGTAGAAATAGTCAATGAGTTTGTTACTGCTCACATGGATGCACTGAGAAGGCTAGATACTGAGCCATGGGGAGCAGAAAACAACTGCCAAAAGACCTGTGTAACAAGTTAATGAAACATTATAAAGATGGAAAAAGACTGAAAACGATCTCCAAAGCCTTGGAAATGCCAATCAGTACTGTTCAATCACTGATTAAGAAGTGGAAAATTCAGGGATCTCTTGATACCAAGCCAAGGTCAGGTAGACCAAGAAACATGTCAGCCAAAACTGCTAGAAGAATTGTTCGGGATACAAAGAAAAACCAACAGGTAACCTCAGGAGAAAAACAGGCTTCTCTCGACACAGCCAGTGTGGTTGTTTCAAGGAGCCCAATACGACGATACCCGAACAAAAATGTTGTTGTGTTGCCAGAAAGAGGCCCCTACTGCGCCAATGCCACAAAAAAGCCTGGTTACAATATGCCCGCCAACACTTTGATACACTTCAGCCTCTTTTTTGGAGAGGGCTCAACAAGGCCATAATGAACAGAATACCATCCCCACTGTGAAGCATGGTGGTGGCTCACTGATATTTTGTGTGTGTGTGATCTGTAAAGGCACGAGGAATATTATGAAAATTGATGGCAAGATGAATGCAGCATGTTATTAGAAAATACTGGCAGACAATTTGCCTTCTTCTGCACGAAAGCTGCAAATGGGACGATTTTAGACTTTTCAGCACAACAATGACCCAAAGCACAAGGCCAAGATGATTCTCCAGTGGTTACAGCAGACAAGGGTGAAGGTTTTGGAAGGGCCATCACAGTCTCCTGACATTAATATCGTCAAGCCTCTCTGGGGGGATTTTAAACATGTTGTTCATGCAAAACGACCAAAGACATTGCATGACCTGGAGGTATTTTTCCAAGACGAATGGGCAGCTTTACCACCTGCAAGAATTCAGGGCCTCATAGAAAACTTTTACAAAAGACGGCACGCTGTCATTGATGCTAAAGGGGGCAATACACAAAATTAAGAACTAAGGGTATGCAGACTTTTGAACAGGGGTCAATACATTTTTTTCTTTGTTGCCATGTTTTGTTTTATGATTGTGCCATTCTAGTATGACCTACACTTGAATGTGGATCCCATAAGAAATAAAAGACTTGTCTCCCTGCACACCCAAGTTTTTTTTTACAAATGGTACATTTATTACCAATTCTCCAAGGGTATGCAAATTTTTTAGCACAAATGTATATTCACCTAAAGGACAGAAACCAACTGATCAGAATGTGATTAATCTATCATAGATTAAAACATGTTTGGTATTTACCTATTTCCAAACCAGAATATTTGGTCAAATGATTTTAGGAAACATGAAAAATGGTTACAGAAAACACATAGTCTCTTGTCTCTTTATAGTCCAGCTCCTCCCACAGAATAAGAAGGAAGATAAACTGGTATGGGTTTGGATTCACAACATGGAATCCAACCAAGCATTTGTGTTCGAATTGACACTGACTTGTGCATTGTTGAGCTAAAGCCATCATTCCTTTGTTCAAGACGTATAATCAGGGACTAAGATGTTTGCAACGGTGCAGCTTTCATCAGTGCGGTTTGCTTCTCGTTCTTTGTTTTACACGAAGCAGGTACACAATCAGCCCTTTTATTCATAATCATTTCATCTGTTTGACTTTGTGGGCCACACTGTGAATAATGAAAATGCCTTTAAGTGCAAGTTGACCTTTTTTTCATGCGGTGTTCTCAGTAGACCAACAGTCGATGCATTCAGAGGAACTAGTGTTTCAAAACGATGTCTCAGTCTCGACACGGTATCTCGTTCTGATTGTTCCCTTGTTCCCTCTCAAGAGTCCCATATTCCCCTGTCCACTGAGTGGAGTTGGCGGTGTCATGGCTTGGGATTGATAGTGGCGAGGGAGTTGGACACTTGTCTAAAAGTCTCCAAAACAGCCGGGGCAATGTCCCCATTGACTGCCCTGGGGGTGTTGTGTTTTCAGGATTGGATCAAAGGGAAGAGTGCCCCCTGGTGGCCCTTATAACCTTTTCCAGCTGCAGCATCTCATCCCGTCAATGGAGGGAACAGAATGCACCCGGCCAGCAGTGGAATTTAGGCAGTGTTCCAACTGACAATGGTGAAGTAGAGAATACATTTCACGTTGCTGAAATGGTTATTCACAATGGCAGAGCCTTCATGTCCATTCGCTATTACCAATTAGCAGCTCTGATATACAACCAAGTAATACCTTTTGAAGTTGTTTACGCCTTTTAATAACTGACATATTTGATTTTCATAGAAAAAGACCAGAACCTTTTTTTTCGGATCTGCATGTAAGAGTCCCAGAACACGCCGTTGCCCTTGTCAACTTTCCATGACCCTGATGCTTTTGACGTGTACCAACAAAGACAGGCGTGCAAGGCAGGCATGGAACGCAACAGTAGAGGCAATCAGACTGGTTCAGATTGCCTGGAGGATCCATTTGTGGTTCTGGAGGACTGTTCAACAAGCGAGGGCAGAGTTTTCATTAAAACTTCAGTCCACCACTAAGTTTTTCGGCGTGGTTTCATCTTCTACCACTCTGTGGGGGGAGAACAGTGATGGCGAGACAGAGACAGATGAAGGGATAGGGAGAGACAGCAAGATGAGTGTGGTGAGTCATACTTAAACCCTCCTATGCTGAGGTTGCATCATGAAATATGGAAATAGCGGATCACAAAGGGGAGGCCCCCTGTGCTCAAGTGTCAACAGTACAATTGGTCAGTTATTTTGGGGCTGACTAAATGCAGCTAGGTGCAGTGTGCCTGACACCGCCTCATGGTGGCATAGATCTGAAACCTAAGCGAGTCCTCGCATTTAACAAACTGTATAATTATCATTATAAGTAAGTGTGTGTGTGTGTGTGGCCTAGTCTTTTGTGAAATACCAATGATAATTTGCTTAGTCATAATATTTTGGAGAATGTTTTCAGTCCAGGATTTTAAAGTTACCTCTGAAAGACAGCAAGCATTAGGTGCATGTGTGTGAATGGGATTTGATTCCAGCTGAACCAAAACTATTTAAGGATGCAAACAGGGTAATGTTTGATCAGTAATACATTCTGATTGAATATTATAGTGTCATCGATTGACTGTAACAAATTGTCTACAGATTAATGTAATATAGGGTATGTTAAATTGGTGTTTTCAACAGTTTTCCTTCTCTAACACTAAATGGGGTTGTGTGTGTGTGTGTGTGTGTGGATGACGGCTGCGGTGTCTTGTTTTTTCGTAGTGGGCTTTACCCAGGAGACGTGACCTCATCCCTTGTCCTTACACCAGAGGGTGTGGCCACATGCTCGCGGCGTCTGCCAGTCCGGAACAGCGGTCGCCGTGGAGACAGCACACTCCAGATCCGACACGGGCCGCGGGGAATGGAAATGGGAGCCCGAAGCAACAGGCCTTAGCCGTCCAATCACATTGCCGTATTCTGATTACCTGTGTGTGTGTGCGTGTTTGCGTGCAGCTGCAGGATAGCGTCATGGAGCTGCAGGTGTCTGCTATATAACCTCATGATAATGACGCTGTCAAACAGTGTTTGGAAAATATTCAGCATGGTTGTCTGGGGCTGAGCGCAAAATAGCCATGGCAATTACTCCACCCATCAATTAATTTTACTGTACATCTCTGCTTAAGTGTGTGTGCGTTTATTCAAATGAGAGGGAAAGACAGATCAGAGAGAATGAGGGAGGGTGGGCTGGATTGGGAGGATAGATAGACATAAAGCCCAGACAGAGAGAGTTTATCAGTTCAGGTTACTACACAAGCTGTAGCAGTGTGTGACTTGAGAACGACAGGGAAATACGCGAACCTAAACGACTGGGGGCGGAGCCACAAAAGTCAGGTTGTCTAGACGTCCAGTAACAACCTCAGACCGGTTCAATGACAGACACTACAGGGGGATCTGGAGGCAAAAAGTGAACCATTTTATTACATTAAAATGTTCCATACAAACAAAGCATACACATTGTTTCATATTGCTTCCGCCACAAGTTTCTCGTTTTCCCCTCACCCTCTGTTAGAATAATTCCAGTTCAACAACTCTGTAACAAAATGTAAGTACAACATTTATGAAAATATAAATATCTCTAAACGGGCAAGTCAGTCCGGACCATACAAAGAATACTGTAAAAACATTCATCAGCAGTAAGCCAGTGCCGTGTTGCAAACAAACACGTATTGTTAAGTCATTCAAGTCACGTGACATAACAATAATACAGCATACTGGCTCCCATATCAGACACATTCCAATATACTTTAAACTGGCATTCCAATATATTGTGGGTGGACTCACTTGAACTTACTCTTTAGCAAATACAGTAAATGATCTCCATTACGGGTGAACGTAAACACCGGAAAAGACTGGTCATGATGTGAGTTACACAAGCGTCAAAACGGACGGGCCGTCACTATCCGAACAAAACTACCCAATTACCACGTTGACTTTGGCAAATACACTGTATGATATTTCTAGGTTTATAAAGTTTGCTCTGACGTCGGCGACACACTTTAAAGCTCAATACTGCTACTAACGTTATTAAACGACCCTTGGGCTAGCGTCTCAACTGCTGAAAGAGAAGTAAACATAGAAAATGACAGAATAGCCCTTAAAAGGTTTTATTGGACGGAATACACAATGGTGATTCTGAGTTACCTGACGAGTTCCTTCATTATAACCCAGAATCCCTTTCACTGTGTGCTAAACTAAGGCCAAACCCAATTCAGGAGCAAATACACCAATATTAATATTACTAGCAAATAATATCCTCATCAGATTTCATACGAAACCGTTACAGAATACCCTTCATATGAAGCTGACACAAAACCTTGATGTTCCAATGTACATGTAATTTCAGTTCCTTTATATAGCAAATACAGTACTTAGTTCTCTCTCTGAATGCTAAGACGATAGACATAACTCTAGTGCTATTAAAAGCTGTAAAGAAGAAGACAGTTTAAGGCGTGGACGCGTACACTGAGATGCTACACTATGCTAAACAGTGGTTCATAACCCACTGCTGAGAAGTGATTGAACCGGAAACAGCAGGTTAAGTCGGACCAGCTGTTAAAAGATGTTTCTGCATGGATTTAGATTTTCAAAAAACCCTCCTCAAACACAACGCTCTCGTTATCGGTAAAGTACCATAACCCTCAATACTTTGTGTTTGCTGACAATTGAAATCAATCAAATTTGTGACGTACGTTGGCACACGCATCACCATTTGTACTGTGGTAACAAATTCCCTGCATCGTTGCATTTGTCAGAAGTCTGCGTGAAAATAAACAACGTTTCGAAATCCAGGCACTCACTTTGATTGCATTAAGCACAACATAACATTTTTAAGGAGTTGCACAAATTGCAGCAGCCAGTAGACATATGTACACGTGTTTATAGTTTTTCCTTTTTCGTACAGTACAAAAAATAAATACAAACTTCTTGCACAATGCAAATAAATTAGCATAAGGAAGAGTGGTTAAGCTCATTGGAATGGCTTTGGAAATGTTAAACAGAAACATATATACTTTGTTCTTCAAATGCAAAAGGACACATACTGGCAAACAAAAAAATTATATATATATATTTCAGTTGTATGCATATACAGTACCAGCCAAACGTTTGGGCGCACTCATTCAAGGGGGATTTTTTGTTTTTTACTATTTTCCACATAGTACAATAATAATAAGGACATCAAAACTATGAAATAATACACAGGGATTCAAGTATAGTAACCAAAAAAAGTGTTTAAAAAAATCGAAATAAGTTGATATTTAAAATCTTCAAAGTAGCCACCCTTTGCCTTGATCACAGCTTTGTACACTCTTGACATTCTCTCAACCAGCTGCATGAGGTGGTCACCTGGAATGCATTTCCAACAGCCTTGAAGTGTTGCCACATACGCTGAGCACTTCCTGGCTTCTTTTCCGTCACTCTGCGGTCCAACACATCCCAAACCATCTCAATTGGGTTGAGGTTGCAGGTGTGTTTTGGGTCATTGTCCTGTTAACACCAAATGATTGTCCCATTAATCGCAACCCAGATGGGATAAGGTATTGCTGAAGAATGCTTTGTAGCCATGCTGGTTGAGTGTGCCTTGACTTTTTTATTAAGTACAGCCAGTGTTATCAGCAAAGCAAGTATATCACCAACCTCAATGCTTCACTGTAAGAACCACATGTGCAGAGATCATCCGTTCATCCACCGTGCATCTCACAAACACATGGCGGTTCAAATACAAAATCTCAAATTTTTACTGATATCCACAGTTCAATCAATCAATCAATAAAATGTATTTATAAAGCCCTTTTAACATCAGCCGTTGTCACAAAGTGCTTTTACAAAACACCTAGCCTGAAACCACAAGGATCAAGCAACAACAGTGTTAAAGCACAGTGGCTAGTAAGTACTCCCTAAGAAGTCTGGTCTAATCTCCATTGATCACGTTTCTTGGGCCAAGCAAGTCTCTTCTTATTGGTGTCCTTCAGTAGGGGCTTCTTTGGAGCAAATCGCCTGAAAAGGCCTGATTCAAGCAGTCCTCTGAAGAGTTGATATTGAGATTTGTCTTTTACTTGAAATCTATGAAGCATTTATTTGGACTGCAGTGGACTGAAGTGCAGTTAACTGCCAGTTTACAATCCTGGTAACTCTAGCAGAGGTTTCCCTGGGTCGTCTTTTCCTCTGGCGGTCCTCATGAAAGCCAAGCGCAAAGAGTGTGCAAAGCAATCATCAAGGCAAAAGATGGCTACTTTGAAGGATCAGTCATATTAAATATATTTTGTTCTGTTTAACACATTTTTGGTAACTACACGACTCCATGTATTATTTAGTAGTTATGATGTTTTCCCTAGTATTCTACAATGTGGTAGATAGTACAAATAAATACTATTAAAACAGTAGGTGTGTCCAACGTTTTAACTGGTACTCTATATATAGTTATATATATATATAAATATATATATATATTTAATACAGTATATATTATACAGTCACTTCTAAAATGATTGGCCCTTGATTAAAATGAGTAAAAGTAATTTTATAAAATAAAAAACACAGGTATTGCATTTTTTCTACATGTGGCATAAATATATTTTTTAATGATTAAAGGGAAACAACCAAAATGAAATAATCCCTAAATTGTGAGTCACTCTCCAGTAATAATTTCCAAATGATTGAAGCCCTTGTTTTCAGAACTTTATGCACTTGAGCCATTCATACATTTTTTTTATGAGAACAACTTCTCGGATCCTTGAGATTCCTCTTTGCTTTCAGGGAATGTCCTCTTCAGTTCAAACCACAGGTTCTTCAATGGGATTCAAGTGTGGAGATTGAGGTTTTTGGCCAAAATAAGACTAAAGGATATCAAAGGTTATGCGAGAAGAATGATCCCTTGCAGTATCTCATGAACAGTATAGGACAAGGCTCAGTAGAAACTCTGCAAGTGTTGGTACATGAAGTACTGAAATCTGGGTGGCAATAATTTGGACACTACATTTTGATTGATTCCCCTATATAATGAATGAAGTGCAATGTGCTCTGCAAGTTGTAAAATTGTAATTCGATACTGGTGTTGCTTATTTTCAAAAGGCTTTTTTGTTCATCTTAATTGAGGGTGCCAATAGTTTTGGGAGCGACTGTATTTTTACATTTAAAAACGACTCATCATGTGAAGAAAAAACAAATACCATAGTCTTCAGGTCTTAGTAATACATGACTTGAATGCAGCGTTATGGTAGCATTCAGACCAGAGTAGGTTATACTGAGGACTGACATTTGCAGCTGAATCAGGTGGCTGTAAACAAGAGTCAACTGCACCCCCCCCCTCCACCCACCCACACTCTCACGGCAACAGTTCACTCTTTTTGGTGGGAGTGGTGCTCTCCGGCTCCCCTGAGTCGGACACGTTGATGGGGCTGTCCCTGGAGAAGACCTCGGTGGACTCCCTCCACACACAGTCGGCAATGGTCTTGAAGCTGTGGTTGCCGCATTTGGGCCGCACCTTCTGTGAGGCATTGTTGACAATCTGCCGGCTGTTGGACGTGGCGATCTTGATCTTGAGCGCTGCGTCCACGCGGTCCACCACTGTGTACGTGCCGATGCTTCCGTCCTCAAAGCCAATGATAATGTTGAGCGCACGTTGCGACAGGCAGAGAAAGGTGGGGGTTTTGTAGAGGGAACACGTCCCGATGCTTTTCCCGTCTGCCAGGCGCATAACGATTAGGTTGGACACCACGCCCACTTCGTCATCCTCGTCGCAGTTCCGGAAGCAGACGTACACCAGGTATCGCCCGTCCCTGGAAAGCTTTTGCCGCCAGATAATACCGGCGGCATGAACGAGTCTTAGCTTCCCGCTGTGAAGGTCCAACACGTTAACATTCTCATCGCCCTTGGAGACAATGCCTAGTTTCCCATTGGGGGATATCTGAAAGTCCTCCAGGTTTTTGAGGAAGTTAGTAGGCAGCTGGACACGTCTGCAGACAGTCTCGTCTGCCACGCTCCAAATAAATACAGTCTCTGTAGATGTAATGAATACCACAAAGTCAGGGCAGTCGGGAATGAGCTTGAAGTTGACGATGCTAATACCGTCATCACAGACAAACTTCTTAGAAATACTTCCTGACCAGAGGCTGACGGCAAGCAGCTTGTTTTTAGTGGTTCCCACTATGAAGGTATTTGCGGTGGTGATCAGTGCATTCTGAAGCGTAACCAGGATGTTGCACACCTTATGTCCAGTGGCCAGCCTCCAGACTCTGGAGCAGTTCTGTTCGCAGAGGGAAACCACAAACTGGTCGTTATGAGTCATAAGGAGCTGGGATATCTTCTGTCCATTGATACGGAAGATGTTTTCGCCTGTGGTCGTGTGCCAGACATACTGGCTGCACTTGTCATCCGACGTCACCATAAGATCCCCGGAAGAGGTCAGCACACAGTTCTCCACCAAGCCCTCATGCTTGAAGATAGTCTCAATGAATCCCGTGCTGAAGTTCCACTTGTGAATAGCTTCTGAGCCGTCCATGGTGAACACAAAGTCTTCCCTTCCAGAGAGCTGTAAACTCTGGATCCTCTTGCCTGTTTTGTCAATGTTGGACATGGCGGTGATGATGTCAATGTCCCAGACTGAAAGCACTCCACTGCTAGCCACAGACAGGAGCAAGTTGTGGTGAGTGGACTTGATAAGTTTCACGATGGCCCCCGAGATCTCAATCAGGCTGGCCATGCACTGCCCACTGTCTCTCCTCCACACAAAAATAGATGACGTGTTCTCCATGGAAGCAACGATACTTTGACCATTTTTGGAGAGGACAGCAGCCACAAAACGCTCGGCACGTTTGGCCTTGAACTTCTCTGCCATTTTCCACAACTTGGTGTCCAGGACCTCAATGCTCTTGTCTTTGCAGATGAGGATGGAGCGCTGATCTTCTGAGAGCTCAATTCCCACCACCTCACTCTCGTCCCCTCTGCAGTCGTAATCTTCCATTAGTTTTGGGTTAGTGATCTCTTTGGTGTTCCAAACCGACAGGCTCCCCTCATTGTCGATCATCACCATCTGGTGAATGGTGTCCAGGACTAAGATAGACTTGACAAATCCCCCAGAGAACTCGGACGTGACCGTGGCTAGTTTGTCTCCAGTCCCCAGATGAAAGACAGATGTGGTGTTGAGGTACTGACCACAGAAGGCATACATTCCATCAGGGGAGCACTGGACGCAGGTGACCTCGTACCAGCAATGGAACTGGTAGAGGGGCCAGCCGTAGAGCAGGTCAATGACGTTGATGTCTTTACTAGCCTCTAGCCAGGCTAAGGCGTGATGGCTAGACAGGGTGAAGCCATTGATGAAGGCCACCCCTCCAGTGATACCACACTGCTTGGATCCTTTGATGTCCACTTCAGAGAGAAGGCAGGACTTATGGTTATCATAGATGAGCAGTGTGTTCTTGGTAGTCGCCACCACCAGGTACTTCTCGTCACTGGTTAGCCGGATGCCAAGGACAACGGAGCGTGCCGTGTCAATCTGCCGTAGGAGCTGCCTACTCTCCACGTCCCAGGTGCTGACAGACCCGTCCTCCAGGGCCACCAGAACAATGTTGGGGGCCAATGTGGGCAGGATCTCCACAATCTGCATGTAGCTGGAACACAGCGGCAGCCTTTCGGGACTGTAGGTGACATCCATCGATGAGTGGAGGGGCACGATGGAGCAGTACTTTGGGCCGTCTTTGTCGCACTCCAGGAGGAGGTGTCGGAGTTTAGGCAGGGATGTGACCACCGGGAGGAGCCTCTGCTGCAGCTCTGCGGACAGAGATGCAGGGTTCTTCATCACTTTGACCTTGATGCTGCGCAGCGTGGCGGCCAAGAACTTCAGTTCCTTCTCCTGGGAGTAGCTGTAAGCCAGGTCGATGTCGTTCAATGCCTTCTCAAACTGACCTATCTTGATCATGGTGTAGAGCCAACTAAAGTTCATTATGACCCCGTACATCAGGTCATCTGTGCGGCCACTCCGCGTGAGGTGGTAAAGGAGCTCGGTCATCTTCCTGTGATTGACGAAGAAGATGTCGGGCTCCAGGAGGTTGCACTGGAACACCCAGGGTTGCTCTGGAGTCTGCCTGTCGTAGGAGTACTTCTCGGCGGACGCTTCTTTGTGAGACGGCTGCTGTGGGTGGGGGTTCCTGTGTTGTGAGATGTTGAGTGAGGCGAAATGGTTGTTGTCGCAGTGGAAGATCTTCTTCCTGCCTCCCGACCACGCGCCTAGAAAGTACTCAGCCAATAGGCTGTGCATCTGGTGCACATCCTCCTCGTTGCTAAGATACAGCTTTTGGGCAATAAGGTGCAGGTGTCTATTGGCCCACACCATCAATGTGACATTACGCACCTGCCTCTCAATCAGGTAGCCCTCCAGTTCCTCTTTTAGCCTTGCCACCAGGTCATAGGAGATCCTCAGAGGGTTTTTCAGATTGGAACTCACCATGATATCACCCAGAACACTGTTGTCCAACGACAGAATATCTTCCAGCTCCACCTCCGTCAACCCTGCCTTGGCCATGGTGATGTAGCCCAGGGCCCTAAACACAAACCGCTGTCCCAGCTTGTTCTCCACCGAGTAGAAGAGCTGCTCGATGCTCTCGTGTACAGTGGAGCACAGCGAGCGATCGTCCACATCCTTGTGCGAGCGCCAGTGCACCACCTCTCGATAGATGAGGTTGACAAACATGGGTAAGGTGCACTTGGCCAGCGCCTCGTTGACGTAGATCTGCTGCCCCGAGGTCACCTTCCTCCGCACCCCCAACAGCTGCTGCTTCAGAGTCTGACTGCACGCCTTACGGTCTCGCTGCACCAGCTCTATGTAGCGCGCGTCGTCATGGATCAGACAGCGCAGCTTCTGGAGGATCCCGTGCTTGTTCGGCAACGTTGAGACCACAATGCGGACGGTACGAGGCAGGTGCGTCGGAAGCCACCACAGCTTGCGGGCCTCGTCGGCCTCCGAGAGCTGCTCCAGGGCGTCCAGGACAATGACCAGGGGCCGGTGGAAAGAGGACTCGCTCAGGAGGTTGACCAGCAGTTCCCGCATCTCCTGGATCTTGTTGGGCAGGAAGTGGATCAGGCAACGATAGTTGATGGCTATCTGCTCGCAGACGCTCTGCAGGAGGGTTCGTAGGTTGGTGGCAAACTCAGAGGAGCCCACAAAGCGGACGACTACCACCGGGTCTGTCTCAGGGCCCATCTCCTTCTGCAGCCACATATAGGCCTGGGAACAACAAACAGAAGGAAGGCTGATTTAGCACACTGTATAATGAAAGAGCTCTGTGAATAGACTAACATTCAAAAACGTTTCAAATTAAATCTTTTATCCGATTATTTTATCCAGAGCAAGTTAATGTGAGTGCATACATTTTCATACTTGCTCCACATTGTGTACCTTGCTCATTGTTTATGGAGAATGTGACTAATATTATTGCAGTGATGTATTTTGGGGTAGTATCGTATACACAACCATGAGGTGGCGGTAAGTTACCCCAGAGGAGCAGAACCCAATGCCAAGGCATGGCATATACATTGCATAAGTTTTTCAATAAATGGTTACTAAATAATATGTCATGTTTTCTGTTTGAAATGAATTTACAGTATCATAGTTCTTATAGTCTAGAACCCATAATTAATTTCCTCTGTAAGTCAAGGGTTATCTATCTTGAAAGAGCTCTAAGGAGAGTATTTTATTTTGTTGTTCATCGTACCTCAGTGGCATTTTAATTGGTTAGCGTTGCAATAATTTTTAACGCACAACCATTTAAACATGTTTTTATAATTACACTATATCCAGTACATCCCTATTTACCCAGTGAAACTCAGGAGACAATCGACAATCAGTAGGAGACATGACTCCTTACTGAAGGGGAAGGTGCTAGATTGGAAAGCCATGGGACTAGATAATGATGCCTTGATATGTGCAGAGCAACGAGGAGACAGATACAGTTTGCTTCAATACCAGTTATTTGGTCTCCAGCGGCTATATACTTCATAAATAGAACTGCCAGAGTCTGAACTCAGTTTGCAGACCTGATAAATTATTCAGGAGATCCAATCCTGTGAACATTTTCAGCTGTCCTCCCCTTGTGAAGGCCATGAGGTAAACAAAAAAACAACAAGTGAAAATGATTTTTTTTTCAAGAGTTTCCCAACGTAAGATATTTTATGAATCAGCCGCTGCCTTTGCCTCCCTTGTTTTATCCATATTCATATTCATGAAAGTCACCCGCTGTGATTTTTTTAATCAATAAACACAACTTGACACTTTCGGAACAGTTCTTGAGACTCGAAATGTGTATATGTGTGTGTGTTGACATGTAGGAAGGTTTGTGTGTCTGTGTTTGTCTGTGATCATATGTGTTTGCATGTTAACGTGTGCACAGCCAGCTGTAAACCGCTAATGGCTCGACGGATGGCTTCATTTACTATCTTGCCCTCAAATCACAATCACCAGCGAATCATTTAATTGGCTGATTCATCCACTCCCGTTCTCAAACTGCCCTATCTCGATGATGGTGTAGAGCCAAATGAAGTTCATTATGACCCTGTACATCAGGTCATCTGTGCCATCAGGTCACCTGCCTCTCGATCAGGTACCCCTCCAGTTCCTCTTTAAGCCCTGACACCAGGTAATCTATTTGGTTGATCCCCTCCCATCCCATTGGAACATAAAATAAAAAAGTGCTACAGATAATAATGTATGTAGGCAATATGTGCAGGTATTTAATGTATGTCCCTCTGGATGAGAAGGCAAGCTAAATTAGCAAATTATAAGGTAAACGTTTGGATGTTTGTAAACATAATGCTTTGTGTGTGTGTGTGTGTGTTCGACTCCGCAGAAAGTATGCCAGGTCCCAGAGAACACTCAGCTCAGCATGAAGGAACCAGTTTTAGCGACTGAAATCTGTGGTAATTTCCTCCCTGGGGTGACAGTCTGTGTCAACACAGTCCGACCCATCCTTTTATTCCGACCAACCGAAATACAGCTTTCCCCCCTTGGCCCCGCCCCCCTGGCAATACACATCTCCCAGGGGCCTCGGGGGCAGCAGGGGCCTTCGTATTTGGGACACTGCGTGATGAATGCCTGCCGGTGTTAAATGCAGTGTACTTACAGAGCTGTGCAACGATCTAAATTCAAACAATCCATTTAATTTATTCTTGTCCCCACAGGGCGCGCGCATGCGCGCGTGTGTGTTGCATTACCGTGTGCGCGTGTGTGCGTGCGTGTGCCAGAGTAAGCCTCCCGCGTTGCTCCGCCTGCCCTCAATCCTGAAACGGTTCCTTTCATCCCTGACGGCGCAGCGTCCCACCGGGTCGCCCGTCACCGAGCCAGGGGAGGAGTCTCCGGCACAGTGGCGGTCTGAGCGCGTGCAAGCTTGGCCTCGGCCCCATAAAGTAAATCACTTTTCCTCACAAGCAGGCAATTTCACGGCATCCAGTAGGAGTGGCGTAGGGAGAGCCGGGGAAAACCGACAGCACACCGGACTCCCTGTGATGGAACCCGAATAAGTCCACGGACCAGAAGGCATGAGGTCATGTATTTGGTGTCATTAGGGAGGCGAAGCCCAATGACTAATATGGAGCATGTATATGGGTCATTTCCTGGTACGATATCTGTATGATATAAAGCTACGTTCGGGGATAATATATGCCTCACAGATATAAGTGGAGGGGGGTTTACCCATCCAGGGCCCAAACGGTTGTATAATCGCAGTCAGAAGAGACTGATGGCTCACATCTATTTCAGTGCACTGATTGAGTGCTGCCTGAAATGAAGACATAATTGATTGAATAAAATGGGCATCACAATGAAACTAGATTGTAGATGATTTAAGGGAGCTACCCACTGCCTTGATGAAAGCCGAATTGAAATGAAGGACAGCTACGGCTGAGCAACTGAAACCACAACATCACAGTGAAGAGATGTTCTTAATTTTTAATACATGCATTCGTGCTATTTAAACGCAACCCGGTTTCTAGAAACGTTGGGACGCTGCATAAAATGCAAATAAAAACAAAATGCACTGCTGTGCACATCATTTATCCTTATATTCAATGGAAAATAGTACATAGACAACATATCAAATGTTGAAACCCGAGAAATTGCATTGTTTTGGAGAAATACATGCTTATTTTGATTTTGTTGCCAGCAACGCTTTCTCCCTGATACAAATGCATTGACCATTGTAGTTTTTGTCTAGTAGGAAATCAAAACACGCCGCTGAGAAAGCCCACCTCAGGTAAAATATAACACGTTTACAGCCAAGGGACAGCCGTCGGATCAAATGATCCCATTTTGAGAACGAAACAAGCTACAACTTAATTTCTAAATACTAACAAAGGGCATTTACTGAATAGGCTAACTGACCAAGGAACTTAATAATGAAAAATGTATTTTACATCAGCAGTTGTCACAAAGTGCTTTCACAAAACACCCGGCCTTAAACCCCAGGGAGCAAACAACAATAGTGATGAACTTCAGTGGCTAGGAAAAACTCCCCAAGAGGGCCAAATTTAGGAAGAAACCTAGAGAGGAACCAGGCTCCAAGGGGTGACCAGTCCTCTTCTGGTTGTGCAGGGTGAACATATTAAGAGTCCAAATTTAAATAATTCAATGTATGTGGGCTAAGCCCGGAGTCTATTTAAACCTAGTCCAGATTGGAGGCAAAACCGGAGGGACAAGGACAGGGGGGGATCAGCAGAGTGGCAGCTTGAAAAGGCCAGGCGTCATCCCGATCTGCAACACAACCAGGAGGACCCCGGACAGGGACCGCAAACGAGTTAAGCCTGATCATTGAAATCCATCCTGCAACAAAATGTGGAGAACGTGAAGGGTTCTGGATACTTTCTGAAGGCTCTGTATATATCTGAGAGAGCAGTAGAATGGGTTGTAACTTACGCTGCAGTATAATATGTGTGCCAGAGGCAGCAGCCAAGAAAAATAAATATAATAACAATATTAGAAAGAATAATAGTGATCATTATTTTATCGTAATTTTTGTAATTGACTAAGTCAAGCCGACAACAAGGACATGTTGTTTGATGAGGCTTTTTTGCTGTGAGCTAATGGGGTAACCGAGTTAGGCATGGGCTGCATTCCCTTCAGGCAAGCAGGCATGAAATGTTCCATTTAACATGATCGGGAGAACGAGGTCGGAAACATTCCAACTTGTGTCTTTGCTTTTAATCAGCCTGTGGACATTCTATCGCAGAAATATAATGATGTTGAACACAGAGAAGGGTGCTTTTATCAAGGTTTCATAGATCAATATGATTGGTGGTTTGCGTCGCAAAAGGTGTTACACCATCAAACCATGGCTTTCCCAAGGTGGTGTAACGGTCAACTTTGTGTCTGACTGGTCAGCCTGACAGATGTTCAAAATGACTGTACAGTACAACATACTCATGTACCTTACATCTTGCATTTGACCACAACCACAACCACATTCCCAGTATTGGTTAGGTACACTTTAAATATTGTTTTCTAGAACTTGCTATTAGTATTATATATGGTAATTAATCTGCTTTTTTAGTTCCACTAACTGTAAGTTACTAAAGAACCAACATCTTAACGTGATTTAAAATTAGAAATCAGGCCTGGTCGTATTCTAATGAGCTCCACCGCAAAACAAAATTGCTTTTCTATCAGGACGGTTGAAACACAAATCATAAATCATTAGAAAACACTACCGCATCAGGCCGGTGTAGCAAGCTCAGGAGACCCACGCCGAAAAAAACCCACGTTCTCTCTCAAATAAAAATCTCTGTGAAAATCAAAACCTAGACGACCAATCCCCAGCGGTGTAGCGGTTGGTCTCTCACCTGTTTGGCCACCTCAGCCAGCAGCAGAGTCTTGCCGGTGCAGGGTCCTCCATATACCACCAGGGGGCTTGTTCTACTGCCCTTGGACGGTAGCATGTACTCGCGCACCAGATCCAGCGTCTCGCTCTTATACTCGTAGAACGCAGACAGGCTCTTGCACAGCGACAGGTGCTGAAGGATCTCGTCGTACAGAGGGTCCGTCTCGGTGTCGAAGTTCTGCTGCACCGTGGCCTGGATGATGTCCACCATGTCCTCGTAGAACTGCTTGCAGAGGCCTTCCACGTAGTGGCTCTCCACCTCCTGGGAGTAGCCCAGCTTCATGTCGCAGTGCGTCACCGACGAGTAGACGCGGAGGTTGGATGACGCCACCACCGTCGGGATGAACTCGTCGCGCACCTTCAGCAGGCGCTCGTAGGCCTCCTGGTTGCGCATGACGCGGTCCTCGGACACGACGGTGTCCATGTACTTGGCCATCTCCGGGAGTTTGGCGTGCCGGTCGAAGTTGGAGATCTTGCGGATGTAGCAGACGCACTTCTTGAGGAAGGCTGGTGTTTGTTTGCCCAGGGCGAAGTCCAGTTCATCCTCCAAGGCTGTTAGAAGGGAGAGACGGAGGCATGCAACGCTGATCAATTCAAAGTTAGAACCTTTTTCATTTTAAGCACTGAGTGTGTTTCAGGGCTCCTGTGCTTGTCTTTAGAAATGGCACATCTGGAGATTTCTAAGTCTAAAGCTACACAGATTCTGGCAGTCTTTTAAAGCCTGGCTTTTGGCTGTGATTAGCTAGGCTATGTTTCCCTTAAGCCATTCTAAAGGAAAACATAGTAGATACAATCACATAATCCAGTATTGTAGCCATATCAACCCCCTCCTAAAGAGCCAGCTCTACTGAAACTCTGCCAGCCTCATCTACTGCTCAAACCAGTTTGCTATAGAAGAGAAAGGACTGAGAAAAAAAACAAGAGGACAGCTGTTTGAGGGTGAGAGAAGCAAGGTGTTGAAATGCTGTTTGAAGCTCTGAATAGTCAATCAAGTAGCTTTTTTTTCAAATATTCTTTTTTTCTCTCAAAGAAAAGCCTTGGCTATTCCAGTGAACGAATCAAACAGAAATCTGCATGGCAATTAAGTTGAATTGCTTTCTGTGAATTTGAAATGTCCACGGCGTACTTTGAATCTTATCCCCTGTAGGGGATAAGATTCAACCGAAGCGCCACTAAAATGTTGGCACTAGGCAGTGTTGCTTTTTCTCACAACTGGCCTTCCAAAAAAATATGTGGTGGGCCATTTCACCAATGTCCTATAAAACAAACATTGCACAGTTCCTAAGCCAAAAAAGGCTTCAGAGTAACGCCAGAGATATGCTTTGGAGCGACTGGGTATATTATTTTTTGCCTGATCCGAAAATTGGCAATCGCATCCAATTGGATCAGTGCTTATTAGATTAACCCAAATAAAGTTACTTTTAGTGAAATTACAAGCAATTTCAAGCCCTCTTGGAACACTTCAGGGCAGATGTACTTTAAATAATACACACAGAGGATCAGAATGAATATTCAGAGACATCTGTTCAGTGTACTATCTGGGCTGAATGCAATGTGATCTCATGGTCTAGCGTGGATATTAGACATGTAACGGACAGATGCCTGTGCTTCACCTATTTTTGACTGTGGCCTCCTTTGTGGTTCATATATTCTGAGACAAGGTAAAAGCACAAACACCCCGGTGATTAATGGGCGTTTACTCAGATAAGCAACAGACAGACAGGCCTATTTCTGGGATGCAAAACCAATGAAAAACACACCTTGCAACATCGAGTAAGCTACCACCTTGCACTGGAATCACCAGAATCATTCCACGGCTTGCCAAATCTACTCCTCCTGGCAATATTTTTTTAAACTACCAAACGGGTGATTGCTGGATGGAGGAAGGACTTGGATGTATGTCTGACGTTGCTGTGTAAATTATTCTATTCCCCCTGCTGTTTCTGCAGGCCTGTCTGGGGTGTAGGTGGCTTGGCAGTTAAGAGCGTTGCACCAGTAATGGAAAGGTAGCTGAGAGGCTGATTGCCACCATAAAATAATCATAATAATTCCTTAGCTGATTTAAGACCAGAGAACTATTTCTCCAGGTAAACGTTCTAGGCACTACGATAATGAATCCTTTCACAGCTGCACGGTATACAGCAGAAACAAGAAAACACCTCTGCACTGAATAACACAAGTGACTATTTTCACATCATTGTATTAAACAATACCATTTAAGATCAACAGGTTGCCTGGTGGGTTAGAGCATCTAACAATGTCAACCAGAAGGCATAGATCAAACCCCTGAGCCATCAAGGTCTGCTGTCTTGTCCCAAAACGGCTAACCCTATTTGCAGGTCATTTCTTTAAACGTGAATATCTTGACAGTCAATGAACCTGGCAAAACACTGGTAGAAAAGTAAGGAAGAAAAATGACGACTAAGAAGAAAGAAGGACACAGGACAAGACAGTGTGAATAGACAGGATTGGACTTCATACCAGAGCAGAGGAATTTCTTGGCCTGAGGAGGTTTCATAGTTCCCTTCTCCTGGAGCTGCAGAACCGACCTCCGGAAGATCTTCTTGATCTCCTCAGACACGTTCCTCCACGCTTTGTCGTTCTTGGTCTTGGCCACACTGCTCGACTCCATCTGTGGAAGAAAGGGTTGGGTATTAATATTTAAATCGGTAAGCGGCTAGGTCAATTGTTCGTCTTTTAATTTTGTAATCTAGTCTTAACAAGGCTAGAGATCTGGTACAACAGTGTTGGCGAGAGGAAAGGACTGAAAAGCATTCAGGCTGACTGACAGAAACCTTGGAAGTCGTCTGGGCTCGTGGGAAACTGATGCAATACAGTTCATTATCTTGACTAGTTGAACTGGACCATAGAGACACTATAAGGGAAAAGCAATCTATATTTGCTGATCCTATTGTGTTGTTTTTGAATCCAATAACCCCCTAGTATATCCCTGGAGTGAAGGAGTCAATGAGATTCATGAGAGAAGTTTCCAGGATGCCAACCCTGCTGTTTTTCTCATTTCCCTCCGACCTCTGAACCACAGTATGAGCCATATTGAATGACATAGGTGCTAATGTTTAGCTAGCTTTTATGCTAGCCATACAGCTAAATATCAAAAACTTCATATAACTGAACATAGATAACATTTATAACTGAACATAAGCACAACAGCTATCGCTTCCACTGGGAGACAAATGACGTAGAGGCCAGAACATAGGAGCCAAACATTACATAGAAAAATCCTATTGGAAACAATACTGGAGTGTTCCAGCATGTTTCTGTTAGGAAATGCTTACTATTTTAAGTCTGTGTTTGCAAACCTTTAATTTGCCCTGCAGTTATTCCTTAACAACACCATCTTTAGAACATCTGGGAAAATGAAATGTCATTAAAATGTAGTCTATTCGTAATGTAGACACTGTGATTAGAAAATGCAGAACCCATCAACCAATCTCCCTTTACAGGCTTCCACAGCTGGATTTCCTTTCTCTGTGGAGAGTATAAATATATATACTTCAGATACAGGCACTAATGTTTAGCTAGCCAAAACGGCAAAGAGTTGGCACTGTAGTCCCATGGTGACTATCACACAGGTATATATGAGCGTTTAGCTGGCGTGCTTAACTTGCTTACAAAATAAATTAAAAAGTATGCATTTAATGTTGATTTTATTTATATTTAAATACATTTATTGCTACCAGGACCACACATTTTAGTTGTAACCAAATTACCAAATGTAACCAAATTAACGAGCACTTGAAAAATCTTGTGGTTGACGTGAACCATACGTAATGGCAACAAAGTATTACAGTTGGCTGCACAAATATTTTTGTGCAGCCAACGAGAGCCTGGAATTTGTAAATGTGATTCTGAATCACTTAGTTGTGTTAATACCCACGAATGTTTTAGCACCTAATCAAAGTACATTTTTCACATGACTTAACAAAACTGCACACTCGCAAGCGCCTCCTCAACAACACAAAGCCTGGTATATTTTTCAAGCAGACTAACTCAGACCTATAGAACCTACAGTTCTGGATCCGAGAGAACCTAGCCACAGCCTAACACTCCAGAACAGCTGGGGTTTGGGCCTTGGCCTGCTCTACACTGCAGGTTAAGACCGAATGGTTTCAGATCTTACCGAGTTCTGGTAGTTCTTCAACATCTGGGCTTTGGGTTTGAGGTAGTAGGCTGGTGGCACAGCGTTTTCGTCTCGGCAGTACCACTCTTCCAGGACGTGCGTGTCCAGCCCTGCCTCCACTGCCGCGTCGAGGATCATCTCGAACTCCGGAGCCTCCACCTCCCCTGGCACACGGATACTGCCATACTTCTCACCCACCAACCCCTATGGGGGGGGGGGTAACAAAAGGCGAGGGGAAAAGAAAAACAGAGAGAGATAGGATCATCATCATCAGTGCCAGTCGCTTTACAAGTTTTGGTTTCAGGGTTTATAGTTCCTTTGAGTCCTGGGAGCTTTTTAGAAATACTGTGATTATGACATCCTGGCCGTTCATTTGATTCGCAACACTAATTGGGTGAAGACATCCAGGTCAACATTAACACAATTATAGTATTTTGTGTGTCTTGAGTATCCTTCTGCTCTGTGTGGGTGTACCTACTGGTGATGCACATCAGCCCTGGCATACAGGAGTTATTTGGGCTAGCTGTTCGCATTGACTTCTGACAATTGTGCTAACGCTAGTTACCAATTTTGACAACGCTAGAATCGTAATTGTTACGAAGAGGCGCACAATAGTCCTCCGGTTTATCTGACTCAGGGAAGTAGATAAAGGGTCTCTATCATTTTAAGACTTCTTGTAGACCCACACACACACACACACACACACACACACACACACACGCACACACACACGCACACGCACACACACTCCCGGCGCAGGCAGCTGTTCTGAATGGTATTAAACAGTGAAGTACGGGGGAGTCCACTCACACAGATTGATAAGCCATGGATGTTTCTCTGTTAACATGGAGGCAAAAACATTCATTATCTTCAAAAGCAACACCAACAAATAAAATGTTCTTCTTTTTACCCAGGGATACAAAACAATACAGAAAACCACCCTCCCAAACACCCTTGATAATGACAGTGTTTCTCGTCACACATTCTCTGCCTGTTGCCACAACGCTACCGTCTTTCTGACGATCCAGCACCGCATGACTTGAGTGTGCTTTGAAGCCTACGGCGTATGTAGGGTTAGGGGTAGGGGTTATCTAGAAACCACATTAAGATGCCCCCAAGCCAGAAGGAAAAGGCCTGTGGATGACGGTGAACTCTTAAAGCATAAAGAATGTCGGTCAGCAAAGGAACATCACCGCCGGAAAGAGCCACCACAGTGCGTGAGATCGGCTGAGTCTTTGATGAATGCATTTACGATTAATGAAGACTTAGCGTTTGTCTGCGCGTTGTCTGTCTGCATTGGTTCTGGCATTTTATTGATGAAAAGGCCTTTTGATTGCAGAGCTTGACCATGATCAAATGACTTTTCTTTGGGTCGGGGTGTCTACCCGTTCTTGGGGGAAAAAGCCAGACGAATGGGGTTGGCTTATTATGTCTTCCACCTAAATCAATATCGATACAAGGGTCCATTGGACCAAATTGAGGCAGTTCCCCTGAAATTGCTTGGCAAAGGATGTAGGAGAGATTTGAGGAATGTCGACGGTTCTCAAGACACAAAAAGTTTGTGAACGGATGCTGACTGACATTAAAGCAGATTTCTCACTGTTGAGAGACGAGAAACTATTGATAGCACCTACTAAAACAGTCCATCAGCTGTTCTCTTTAACAGAACCAGCCTTGTGTTATAGACTTGGAGATTAGTTTGTCATTGAGGGATAGAGACATCTGGGAAGGTGCCTCACCTAGCTGACAAGCACAGAGATGTAAAGACAGAGACAGATGGAGAGATAAAAGCAGGGAAGGATATATAAAAGGAAAGAGGGAAAGTTATTCTCTGATTTGCTGACAAAGTGTGTCAGTTTGCCTTGAAGGTAAGGACGGAATGGATGAGTGACTGCTGGTGTGTTTGTGTTCCTGTGCTCTACTATCATTTCTCACTACGATAGTAAAACCTGGAAAACTCTGACAGTGAGGACACTTGGCTAGTCCTTGGAGTTACCTTTATGGTTAGGGTGAGGTTTGGGTATTTTAGGTTAGCCATAAAGTTTAGTTGTTGAGGTTAAGGATAAACTACCGGTCCTCACCTTGACAGTTAAACCCGCATGTGTGTGTCTGTGTTTGTCAGTATCGGGTAGGTGGATTGGGTCGAGAGAGCTTGGATCCTTGAGCCAATCGGTTTTATGGACTGGTCGGGGGATGTTTGTAGATGCCTGCGAAGACAACTGACAGCCGGCTCGCGCGTACTCCTGGGTACTCTCTCTCTGGGCCCCCCCATGTGCCGGCGAAGGTTAACCTGTTTAATGGTTTTACATCAGCAGCTACAGAGTGCCGGATCACATGGTCACCCGGAGCAACAGGGGCCCTCAGGCGTGCTTCCGGGAAGTCCATCAGGTGGTCCGTCGTCAAAGCTAAAAGCTGGGTTTCCCTGCCCACATCAGAGCTGATGTAATGGGATCCAGTCTCAGCCTTGTATGGATGTCTTGTCACATGTCACTGCAGGATGTGAGGTGCTCCTTGAAAGCAGAAGCTCTCACCTACCTCAGCACAGACGCTGCCACTAACGTAAGGGGATTTCGTTTGGGATATGTCCTGTATGTACAGTCACTGGGAATAATGTCACAGATGCATATCAGCAGGCCACTGTCAGTTCTGGTAAATCCCGTGCCTTTTTCATCTGACCACTTCATGTTAAGCGCATCGCTATCAATTTGGCTTTCGACAGCCAGTAAGGAGGATAGAGCAGAAACAGATGTGATCATATGTGCTGATGGCCAGTTCATAGCCAGATATACATGTCAGTTCTTCTGGTCACATTAAAGGATGGCAGTGGTGTTATGTACATAGAACAAAGATCAGCGTAGAAGAAAACAAGGAATGGCGAAAATGGGAAAGGGGTCTGGGAAAGACGTCAGTCATCCCTACTGACAGGAATCACCATCTTAAAACCTCTTAAACCTCTTAACACCTAGTCGCCCTGACTACTGAAAGAAATCACCATCCCAACCTCAACACCTCCGCAGCCATGACTACTAACAAGAATCACCATCTTAACCTCTAAACAGCCCTGCAGCCATGACTACTGACAAGAATCACCATCTTAACCTCTAAACAGCCCTGCAGCCATGACTACTGACAAGAATCACCATCTTAACCTCTAAACAGCCCTGCAGCCATGACTACTGACAAGAATCACCATGTTAACCTCTAAACAGCCCTGCAGCCATGACTACTGACAAGAATCACCATGTTAACCTCTAAACAGCCCCGCAGCCATGACTACTGACAAGAATCACCATGTTAACCTCTAAACAGCCCTGCAGCCAGGAACACAGACTGAGAGCAGTTAATTATTTTATGTAGGCCTATAATCAGATGTCCCCATACCGTCAGCCTGTGAACACAGCCCAGACCCCCGAAAAAAATCACTACAGCAAGTTAGCAATACTGCTGTACAGGTCTCTCCCTCCCTCACTCCATCCTTCCCTCTACCGTTTCCTTACTCCTCTCCTCTCCATCCACTCTCCCTTGCCACTTCATTCCTCACCACTCCCCTCTCTTGTTGCCCAGAGGAACAGTTGAAAATGTCTCCAGTTTCTCCGTGTAACGTTATCAGCCAGCGTGCCGGCCTCAGAGCATTACACACTGTTTGGGATCCCGGCCAACTGCCGCAGAGATTAAGGTTGACAGACTGGAACTATACGAAATGTTTAGCGAGAGGATAAGGAGTGGGTTGAGGAGGATGTAGGTAGAGGAGAGGTAGAGGGGAGGTGGGAGCGAAGGGCTGGGGCGAGGAAGGACAGGAGAGGACAGGAGAGAAGGAGTGGTGGGAGTGGGGAGAAGAGGAGTGGTGGGGGGAAGGAAGGAGAAGAGAAGGAGTGATATGAGGAGAGAAAAGAGACAGAGTGGGGAGAGGAGTAATGGGGAAGGCAGGAGGGGTGATGGGTGAGGGGTAACATGGTGGCCCTACGGTTTTAAGGGGAAAATGCAAAGTACCGACACCTAACATGAAAAGCCTACCACTTTAAAGCCCTTCTTCACCACTTATCTCTGGTTTGAGTGGCAGGTGTAGGGTTGGGAAATCCCTTCTGATAAGGCCTTCTTATCACCATAGTGAATGAACTGTGTTGAGATTGCTTCCCTGTGTGGTTGGCCGATAAGAAGACTCTCTCGGAATGCAAGTTTCCCGGCAGGTGTGAGGTCTTACCCAGGGTCCTAGTTTGTCAACAATTAGTAACAGAGGACAGAAGCTTTGCTGAAAGCTGTCAAATGGCTTCAAACCCATGCAGGAGCGTATGAAAATCAACAGTGTTACAGCCCAAGAACGGATGAAAACCTTTAGTGTTACAGCACAAGAATGGATGAAAACCATCAGTGTTACAGCCCAGGAACCAATGAAAACGAGCAGTGTTACAGCCAAAGAATGGATGAAAACGAGCAGTGTTACAGCCCAAGAATGGATGAAAATCATCAGTGCCTCAGCCCAAAAACAGATGAAAACCCTCAGTGTTTCAGCCCAAGAACGGAAGAAAACCATCAGTTTCAGCCCAAGAATGGATGAAAACCATCAATGTTACAGCCCAGGAAAGGATGAAAACCATCAGTGTTACAGTCCAGAAATGGATGAAAACCATCAGTGTTACAGTCCAGGAATGTATGAAAACAATCAGTGTTTGAGCCCAGGAAACAGAATATCCTGCCATTCCAGGGAAGTCATATAACTATGAGGAATGACTGCCAAATGTTGTTGTAGTGTTCAGAGGGGGATTTAATGAGTACATCATTTTTTATTTCATGGTGTGTTTCCATTGTGAATTCACACAAAATGTATTTTATCATATAATTTGTCCATGTCAGTGCATTTATTATGATAATAATCCAGTACATTAATTTGTTAAATTATAGGGCCTAGTAAAACCATTATTGAAATATTATAACAGGCTGAGATAACCGTAAATTGAATGTGAAATGGCTGATCTTGCCACATTGGAAGATTCCACACGCACCGCAATTTTTGCCGAGGCCACGTTTTCGGAGACAGTATAGATCAGCCCAGTAGATAGCCACTGACGAAACCAAACACGTGGAGTTTTGCAAAGATTTAAATCTACAGTACAGAGACATGCAAATGAACATGCCATTACATCCAAGTGCTGTCCACCGCCTGGCTCTTGGCAACCGTCATTATCTAACTGGACTTCAGCCATCACCGCAGCTTGGCATTCTACGGCCCAACGACGGAGCCCTGTGGACAAACACGACGGAGACGATGACGCCGCACAAATCGTGGGTGATAGTCCAGTGTGACGTTTTACTATGTGCAATATTTGCCGTTGCCAAAACAACCGTAGCTATTGTGTAGTTATCCTTCTTTCTTTTGAGTGATGTTTTTTTTTTTACTGGTCGAGAGACCCAACCGAAGCGAGCGTGCCCTCAAAGTCCTCTATTTCAGTCTCAGTATTTTTCGCCGCTTTTTTTCTCGGTTGAGCTCTTTGTATTCCGTGGTATGGCATTGCCTTTTTCCCACAGGCACATATATTTTGACCACATCTGTACGACTGGGAATGTTTTGAAATGCAAATGGTCAAAGCTGTGCACAAGCCCCAAGGCTAAGAACAACTGGTGTTTATACATGGTGATTTCATACCGCTATGCATACAGAGCTAGTAGGTATCAGTTTGATGAACTACACGTATTCTCTGCGTAGGTGTGTACGTAAAAGTTTCTGCAGTGTTGGTTCATGAAGACCCAGGCCTCCAGGCTGGTGGAATACATTCATTTTTCCATTCCAAATTAGTCCGTTTATTCATCGACTTTGTAGACTGCATAAACCTTGAATAATGTTGTTTTTATGGGGGAGATATTGAAGTTGGAGTCACTGACTTATTTCTAATACCGGAGAAGTTCACATTTCTGGTTCGAACAAGGTGGATCACGTGAGGACTAACAAGGAGGACACCGCTCTGTAAGGAAGCTTCGCAGTTTCGCAAAAGTACTATATCACAGAAGGTTGGGAGGAACTCTCATGGAACAATCCGGTTCTGTCGATATGATACGGTTGAGTGATGAGGTTCCCTGCGGCGTTCTAGGGGATTTATCGTTCCACATAAGGGAATTCTAGACCATCGGAGAGAAAGCGATAAAACCCGCCAAGCCTCATTGTCAAGCTCAGTCTCCGGGTCAATGACACCATCTCCATGCCAACCCCTGCCATTGCCATGGAAACCTGCTTTATTGCTCAGACAGGTCGACAGGTTTTTAAAAAACAGTCCCTACTGGTGTGTGTGTTTGGGCCGAGGTGTTTGGCAGGCCGTGCGACGCCACCCGGCCTATCTGTGAGAATGTGATTTAAAACAGTGACACCTGTTGGTTTCCACAGTGTGACTGTCACAGTGTCATTGCAGATCACGCTGTGATCCGTAGTGACGCTGGTTCATCACACGCGGACACCGACACCGTGCCTCAGAGATACGGCACACGATTATGGTTCGGCTGGGACAGTCACAACCTCGGGGAAGATGTTACATTGTACACCCGGTTATCTAATAGCAAACCACTGTTGAACCCTTTCTGGTGTTGCGAACAGTGACAGGATGACCCTGGGAGTGCCAGAAGCAGAGGAAAGTGTATTATGAGGAAAGGAGGGAGGACTAAAGCTCCTCTGTAGACACCACCGAATCTGATATAAACAG